>JAPYZE010000251.1:0-82696 GCA_030522805.1 Leptomastidea abnormis
CTACAATATAGATGCGTTTTCACTAACTTATGTCACTAAATTAATTGGAGAAAAAAAAATCAATTTTTATTATTTAATTTTAATTATTTGAAAAAAAAACAAATAAAATCCAAAAATTATAATTTTAAACTATACTCTTTTAAGATTAAAAAATACTTTTATCGATATGTTTTCATAATAACTTTAATATTTTTAAAACATGGATAAATTGTGCGGGCGAAGCCCGCTAGATGTGATCTAGTACATTAAATTGTAGAAAATTAAATTTGAGAATATAAAAAAAGAAGAGGAAACTATAGATTGTTGAAAAGAGAATGAAATTAAACTGGTATCGCTATTACGTTACAAGTCGTTTTGTCACACTTTCTTAGACTAAGATTTATAGCGAGATTTCGGTTGGTACTGCCAAATAAGAGTTAACTTACACACGAGACCTATGCCAGGAGCGACTATTCTGCTGTACTACGATACTTACGACTATTTCATTCTCAACGAGAGACGTTGTTTTTTGGATCTAAGAATCGTCTCTCGAGTAATCTAAATTTCATTCATGTTAACAAATTGGCTTACATCAGCTCATCCTAATTCAATAAAAATAATCAAGTTTTAATTTTTCTTTTTAATTTATTTAACAACTAGATTAATTAACAGAATTTCATGATCAAATAATTTGAAGTAAAAAATAAAAAGCTTGAAACATTTTTCTTAAAAGTTGTTAAGATGTTTAGTTTAGTTGATAAAATCACATAACATAGTAGAAAGTGAGGTTGACAGCATATACGAGGCAACCAAATTTCATCCACGAGTTGAAACTACACATACAGATGGGATGAAAAGGTTTGTATTGCAGTCTTGTAGAACGAATCCATCTAATGATTGCTCTCACGTATAACAGACCCTTATCAAGCAATGTCATAGATACACACGATCCATATATGTAAACCAACTTATACCTATGTATGTATATTAAGCTTTATTCGAAATTTAAAGCGTTTTCGTCTTGAGATTTCTTGGCGTGAAAACAAAGCTTCTACGTGTCTTTCGCGTCGCAGCTCAATGTCAGACGCAAAACGTACATACTTAAAATCTATAAATCCCATGAAGCGAGAAAAGGAAGTGGGGGATGCAGGTACACACACACACACACACACACACTTGTCGAGATGTACTTGTCGAGCGTCTATTTGCTCGATCCCAATAATATATCTGTACCTATATATAAGCAATACACGTTGGAATACTGACTCTCTCGAGAAAGAGCGAGTCGCTTGTAAAATAAATTATGGGACCGAGCGAGTAAGAAATATAGAGAGCCTGGAGGGATTATATTTGTTGGGCGGTTTTATCAGCTCCGAGACTTATGTCTTTCGGTTATAAATAAGGAAAAGCGTTGTATATAATATGTGCTATACCTATATATGTTGAGAGAAAGAGAAAGATATCTCTAGCCGGCCATGTCAGCGGCCAGACTTTGCACCAGTACGACATTGTCCGAGAGAGAGGAGGAGGTGGACGAGCCCGCGACGACACCCCTAAAAAGCTCGGAGCAAGTAAAGCTGAGCAAAATAGAGAGATAGAGAAAGAGAGGTAGAGAAAATAAAAGGAGAAGTAGGTATAAGGCTAGTGGCTGATATGTGTATAAGTCTCGTCTACTACTAAATTAAGATGGCGATTACACTAATCATCCTAGACACTCGGTAGCTGCAGTATAACACAGAGCATAGTAGTAGTAGCAGCAGCTGATGCAACAGCGTTCAACGAGCCGTGAGTCCGCGGCCAAAGCCTAGAAACATGAAATAGACACGTCGAGGTGGACTGGACGGCGAGTACAACTGCTGCTGCTGCTATATGGACTGGTAGGCTATACCTACTCTATATAGAGAGCTTCCTCCTTACCGGCTTCCACTGGCCATCGCCACAACCATCGTCGTCGTCGTCGTCGTCGTCGTCGTCGTCGTCGTCGTCGTCACCGTGTTATAATTAATGACTCGACGAGATGCTCGCGCGTACTCTCTTGCGTCCAAGTATATGTATATATTCCTTTGGCAATTTATCAGCGGGCGCGAGCGGGTGGTGGTGGGGGTGGATAGTAGCGCTGGCTTCTTTCAATCCCTTACCACCCCCTCTAGCCTCCCCTCTCTCACCTTCGGAGGCCCTTTATGCTTCGGTGGATCTCGGAGTGACCGACCGGTGTCTGCTCTTAATCGCGAGATAAGAGAGGGATCATATCGCCCGGGCTCGCCTGTCCTCCCCCCATGGCTGGCTGGCTGGCTGGTTGACTAGCGTACCTACTATGTCCATCTCTCACGTATTTGCCTTCTATTTCCCTTAGCTGACGCTCTCTATATGCAAATACCTTGCTGGGTAGGTGGGTGGATGGGTGGTTGGCCTCGGTCATCCGCGTTCTCGCGAGCCGGATTACCTCCTCTGTCTCTCTCCCTCTTTCTCGCGTACTTGCCCAGATCCAGCAATAGAAGGAAAAGCTGCTGCTGCTGGGCTATCGCCGGTCGACCGTATGTGCACATACCTACGTATGTGTGATGGCTAACTTGCCTTTCCACAGCCCGGTTATAAATAGCGGCGGCTTTGATATCCAGTCGCGCCTTGACGGGGATGAATTCGCTCTCTCGCGCGCGCGCGTGTCTCATCCCTTGGGAGGGAGAAGAAGGAGGAAAGCTGCCCAAGAGCAGCTTTTGCTCGCCGGTAGAGCCGATGTAGGAGACAGACCGATGGAGAAAGGACCGAGGAGGACGAGAGCCGGAGGAGTCTGTTCAACCCCCGAGATGGGGATATGCCCCTATAGAGACAGACAGACATACAGATAGAGAAAGAAAGAAAGATTCCAAAAATCAAAGGATTAACGACCTGTGCTCTCATTTACTACGGACCAGCTCTCTTTTCCTCCTCCTCGTCGTCGTCGTCGTCGTCGTCATCACCAACGACGACACAGACGACGCGATGTCGCTTTTGCTTATATGCTTCTCTTTCACACCGACCAGTTGCCGTTGTATATATGTACCTATATACCTACTCTCAAAGTAATATCGCGAAATTGATATGGCTTTCGAAACACACCGAGGTTATATTATGTATATGAAATAAGAAGAGATGCGTGCATTACTGAAACTTTACCAGAGGACAGACGAATAAAAAAGAAAACACGAGCTTTGAAAGAACCTTTGATCAAGCAAGCAAGCAAACGAGTATAGCTAGCAAGTAAATACTCAAAAAAATAGCGTAGTACATCGCACTACTCTTTATCCTACTGCGAAATATGAAATTTTACAAAAATATTTTAGCGCTTAAGAAATACCGTTTCTATTATACATTGATAAACTTTTTCAAAATCAACATAGAGTGTAACTGATAAAAAATTATAAATTAGCTTTAAATTTTTTGGGGGAAAGAAAGGTGATGAAAAAAACATTTGTGAATTAGCAAAAAAGTGGATGAAACAAAGGAAGAAACGGAAAAAAGACAAATAATAGATGGAGATATATCAAATAAATTATAGTTGCAGGTGTGCAAGTTGCTGTACATACATATATATATATATATATATATATATATAGCAGCCAATTCCACATTGATGGAAGGTAGTACTCAAAGGTATAGCAACAGAAAAGTATATATGAGTGATATCCGGACTCGAGACTGCAGCTGGGTGTTGGTGGCGGCGGCGTCAGCGCAGCTTGCACCTGTCTTTCTTTACTTAACTTATACGCATACGACGAAACAACAGGTAGCATACGAAAATTCGAATTTTGTATTCTTTTAAATGTATACTATCATCTCTTGAGATTTTTCGTATTCTAAGCTTTTAACAGTTATTCGTAGCTAGATACACTTTTTTTGTTATCAAAATTTGTTTTTACATTAATGTATATTAAAGTTCGTATTGCATGTTTTTCATAAAAATTTTAATAGTAAGAAAATTAAATTTTAATATTAAAAAAATATTAAAAGTTGACAAAACTCAAAATTAAATGAGTCAAAGTAAAAGAGAATATTCCTATTAAAAGGACTATAAGTCACAATTAGGTCAGTTTCTGTCAGGATGGGTGTGGCACGCATCTCTTTCATTTCTTTTTCAGACTAAATGTACACAAGAGAATTCGTAGGTGTTCCGAGTTGTTCATGCTGTCCTATATATTGGCAGGGCCCAGAACTTTATATACTACCATGAAATAAAAAAAAAGTCAAAAGCAGACTTTAGGCCAACGTAAATTTCAAGCATATTGTAAAACCTTTTTTTTATTATTATTATTATTATTCTCAACTTCAAAATTATTCGATCTTTCTCCTAAAAATTTGAAAGTCTATAGGTGATTTATTGTTCGAGCTGATTCCAATGGCTATTGTACTTATGTATATACGTACTTTTGAGCCCGGTATAGGTCATAAATAAATTTGAATTGAACTCTTTTTTTCATAACACGATCAAGTTCTTTTTATGTTATTCTTCTTTTGTGTGGTCGGGTTTTTTGTTATTTCTAAAAAAAATAAAAAGTGTTATAGTTGTGATTCACTATTTTTTGAAATTATTTTTCATATAAAGTTCGTTTTATTGGACGAAAAAAAAAATATTAAAAAAAATTAAAAACTTGTATATTTTTTACACATGAGCTGGAGAAAAATTGCTATTGAGGTTTAATGAAGGCTGTATAAGTGTGATGACGCAAAGGGAAAAAAGGCTGAAAAAAGCAGAGCAAGAAGACTGCTTTGAAAAGAGAGAGCGAGAGAGGGGGGGATAGAGATTGAGTGGAGCGGGATGAAAGGGAGAAGATGCTCGACGGATGATGCGAAAACTTTGCTGTATTAGCCTCGGCTTGCCGATCCACTGCTTTACGGTGCCAGAGCGTGGAAAACGAGGAGAACTTAGGAAAACGTTTCAAGTCCCGCAGGTTCAGCTCTCACTTTTCCCTTTTCCCCTACCACCTCTGGCCACGGATAACTGAGATATATCCGGACTTAGGTCCCTGGCTAAAGCACCAACTTACTTCCGAGTTCTTGAAAAATGACTCTCCTACACTTTTAGATGAATTTGCAAATTTTGCGATTCTTTGTTAATTTAGATGAAAATCTGCGAGGAAAATGTTGAATCTTCGGGCAAATGACAAACTATATATCGCTATGAATAAATTTTTCCCTGACTCTTTAATCAAGAGTTGACAGCAAGCTGTCATTCTGTCCAACAGCTTTTATAAAAACTTGCGTGTTTTTAATTAAATCATTTAATTATTTATCCATTTTTTCACATTTTTTTTTCATAGTTTTTTTCAATAAGAATATTTTAGTTTTTTAAGATTATAAAATAAAATTTTATTAAAGTTTTGCTTGAAATTTGTAATAAAATTTAAAATATATTTACCATTGTGAAGTATTTTATTCTCAAACTGTTGCCTTAATGTTGTTGATTCTATGATGAAAACTCAAAACATATAATTTCTGTCGTCTTATACTTTATTTTTATTCCCCTGAAAAAATAAAAATAAATAGTCAAAAAAGTGAAAAAAATTGTGATTTATATAATACTTATTAAATAAAATTATCAAACAATGTCAGAGAACGCGTCAAGTTCCTTTTATTTTTTGTTTAACCGTCTTGATACTTTAACGAGTATATTTTGGTTAATAACTTTAGCGTAAAGTCGGAATCGAACCTTCAACTTGTAGATTTTGAACACCGACACTATCCTACAGCTAAGCTATTTTAAGCTGCAAGTAAATAGCTATTTCACTAAAAGTTTTTTTATCACGCATTCTTTATCTAAATACTAAATTAAAATCTGTTTATTTAAATGTAGCCTAATTAAAAATGGAAAAATTAAAAAAATCAAGATATTCAAAATAAATTAGAAAAAAAATAATAATTTGTACATTATAATTGATGACAACACGTATAAAATAAAGTAGAAAGTAGTATGAAGAAAAAAAAGAAGAAGATGAGAGTAAGGAGGAGGAGAAGAAGACGCTGGTCCGATAAGCGATTGGTAGTCGGGCCACGCGTCACGTATAAGTGTGTATACGGTCGTGCGTGTGCAGTATAATTATGGTGACGCGTGGGCCGAGCAGGAGGAGGAGAAGGAGGAGGAGGAAGGAGCGCGCGTCAGGAAGCAAGAGTCGAGTGGCAATGATGGTATGATGGTGTTGGTGTTGGCAGCATCAACAGTCGCGGAGCGCCAGCAGCTCGACTACTCTCCTCTCTCTGATACTGGCGTATCGTAGAGGCTTATAGGTCTCTCGGTAGCCCGAGAGTGCGTTCATTAACACTTTGCTCCGCCGGCAATGAACAACGCCGAGGACGACGTTACAACAACTATACCATCACCGCAGCAACGACAGGATAGAAGCAGCGTAGCGAAGAAAGAGAGCCGGCTGATGGCTGCAGCACAGAGTATATAGTATAGAGAGTACAGCGCGTGCCAGACGCCGGCAAAACGAATCAAGCAGAGGACTGATTACCAGTTATACATCCATTGCTATCATTTCTCGTTTGTTTTGCCGCCTTCGCCTCTTCGGAGCAGACTTCGTTTTACAACCAGCTTCTTTTTCTCTCTCCCGCTCCTCCCACCCACTCACAAGTTCAATCGACTGAATGTATATGCATGTAAGTTTGTGTCTCGTACGAGACGAGCATTCACTTATGATATTATTTATATATGTATGCGATGAAGTAACAAACATTAATCTCCAGTGGGTATAAAAATATAACGGCGGCCTTTAAAGTAATTGATGATTCATCGATGCTATACCATTCTTATATTATTTTTGTTCTTTCTTTGGTATCCCCCTCTTACACCCCCCCCCCTGTCTTGTGTTTTATTACTATTTTCGTCGTATATACGCGGGACGAAAGTTCTGATCTCATTCGTGATATCATTCCAGCAGAGAGGACTGGCTTAACGCGACACCGAACCCGCGCGCGAGAGAGAGAGAGAGAGAGAGAGAGAGAGAGAGAGAGAGAGAGAGAGAGAAATGCCCTTCCCTTCTTCCCGCTATTCCCGCAGACAGGATATTGTCTCGACTCTCGTATTTAATAATTAATGAGAGTCAGTGTGCGTCGACGCCATCCTCCAAGTGTTGTATATGCTATGTGTCTGTGTATGTGTAAGTGTATGTTTATACACTTTATTTCAGTATAATATCTGCTACCCTTTGTTTCTTCCAATATCCCTCGAAGAATTTTGCAGTACGTTATGTGCAAGCAATTGGGGCCCATTGACGGTTTCGAAAAAAATAAGAGCACGAGTAGCGAGAGAATGCCAGCAGAAAAATGTTGAAAAATGAAAGGAAAAAAAACAGACGAAGAAGAAGAAGAAACGAAGGGAGAATATTGCCGCGCTCTCGACATATTCGAAGACTCGCGTTAATTGTTATTAATTAATAAAGTTGATGGTCTATAAGTCTCGAGCGAAGAGGAGAGAGAGAGAGAGAGAGAGAGACTAGGGCCCGCCGATGTCGTTGGTGTTAACGAGTACTAATGATAGGATACGGCATCAAGTGTCATTGAGTGCTGCTGCTGGCTGGCTGGCTGGCTGGCTCATCACAAAAGCAGAAACAGCATCCAGTCGTCGCATTGATGATCTCATCGTGTAGTTGCACGACTGACTTGGCTTAATTGTTTGTTATCATTGCTCTCTCTCGCTCGCGCGCAAGCAAGCAAGCAAGCAAGAGAGAAAACTGGCGCGTGCGCAGCCCAAGAAATGGCTATTGAAATTAATGTTAATCTGCTTCATACACACACACATACATTATCAGCATCACGTACAACATCACGCTTATACTGTCTCTCGTAAAACCCCAGCTTCCGGTCCATAACGCCTCTCTCTTTTTCTCTTGCTCGCTCGCTTGCCTCCTGTTTGATGAAATTGAACCACTTGCGCGCGAAGAGAAGAGACTCCAAATGGATTGGAGAGACAGCCGCTTAGTTCTTATCCGCTTGACTTCATTTCTCATCTCATCTCCACATTATTTTAACTTTTTCCACCAAACCAACTATATACTCATCGCATCCTCCTGTAATTTTTCCTTCGCTCATCTCTATACACAGCAACAACAGCATCATCTTACAACCTGTTATTACCAATGATTGGGTGTAAATGTTGATTATTGGTCTGGATACCTGCAGCTGAGAGAGAGATAAGAGGTCATCGATTGGAGCAACGACGATTTTAAAACTTGGGACGTATTTTGTTAAATTGAAGGTGTGTGTACGCAAACGTCGTTGCAAGCAAAGCTATCATCGTCGATGTTAAGTGAAAAATACGAAAAGTCCGTTAGATTAGCCCCGCGTTATTCGACGGACAGGATACACATATGCCGAGAAATCATTGCTCAAGGCATCGCATCGCTTAAGCGATATTAAATGTCTAGTATAGGGATTATCACGGGAATAGATCGGTATCGACGCCGCCACCACCATCACCATCACCACCACCGAGGCCACCTCGCGAAGGTCATTTAACGGAATATTATGAATACTGCATTAACTTTAAATAACGCATTTGTGTGTCTATGTGTATGTGTGTGTGCCTTCTGGCGATCGGTAATGATAATCGTCTTTGTCTATCGTAGAGCAGCTTGACCATGGCATTCGCGATTATCAAAGCGATCCATATACTCAAAAGACCGGAAACTTTTTTTATTTTTTACTTAGTTGCAGATTCACGCCGCCAGCTTCCATTGTATTCTCGACAACATTTTTGACAGCTTATTCCAACGTGGGAAAGTATTTAGTCCCCTTTAAGACTCTATCTTTTCTTGATATTTATTAGAAAATACTATGACATGTATCAATAATTCGAATTTATAAAAAGATACGATATTTTAATTTCGTAAATGTTCAATATATTATCTTTGATGATTTATCTTTCCCATAAATGAATTAAAAACGCTAAATTAATTAAATAATTAATTTGAGCCCAGTTATTTATTTTGTAGCCAAATTTAATTTGCTGAAATGAAAATAAAATTCATAAGAATAACAATAAACACGTATTGAAATAAAAGGAAGAGTGGCAAACTATTGGTTGTTAAGTGGTTACTCACTTGAGCATAAAAAGGAAAAGAAGATATTAATATTATCATATCACGAAAAGAAACGTGCGTTACAATTTGACCTTTATTTTTTTTTTTTTAGAAATCTAATAATTTAGTAAGAGAGCCGCATGAAAAAAAAAATAAATTGATGAAATATAATTGCTTAAGCACTTAATAAAACCTTTATATCATTGATGACAAGTTGTAACTGAATTAATTAAACACGTGGACAAGAATTTCAATTCACTTTTTTAAAAATACTTATTTGAATTCGTCATAATTTGATCAAATAATTTATAATTTAGAATTTAAAGTCATATTTTTATTCGAGAAATAGGACTATCTTTTAAAAGTTGTACAAGTTAAAAATACATAAATTACACTTGAAAACCATATTAATATTATTAACTCCATAACGCATCAAATGTTAATATACCAATAATTACCTGTACAAAATGATTTTGACAGACTATATAAGGTGGAATAAAAAATGAGAAATACGGATGATTTTCACAGAGAAAGAGAAAGGTGGTAATGGTAGTGGTGGTATATGGGAGGTGGAGGAAGAAGAAGAAAGAAAAGAACGAAGAAGTGAAAGAAAAGAAGGACTAATGAGAATAGGTGCGTGCCAGAAGACAACGCCCCAATTAACATAACGCATCGGACCGCCCATCGGCTTGGACTTTTATTTATTTATATTCGTCTCGGGAGAGTAAAGAGCGCGAACGAAGGGCAAAGACGTAGGCAGAAAGGAAGAGAAAGAGAAAAAGTGAGAAAGAAAGAGAAGAAGAAGAGGAAGAGCGAAGAGTGTGTATATATATACACTTAGGTCCTGTGTTTTATTTATGGTCTATCAGGTTAATTAATAGCGCGCCGATGCTCCTGAGCCCATATACCCTCCACTCTTCCTTTTTTCTTTCTTTCTTTCTTTATTTTTTTTCTTTCTTTTTTTTCTCACTCTTCGGTATTGATATACATAGAGGCATAGTGGTGGCTGCGGTGGTGGTGGCGGTGGAGGTAGAGAAGCTCTGATGGCGTGCGGGAGCGTCCGGTGACGACGTAGAAAAATTAATTCGGTCATCGGTGAATCGCGTTCCAGGCCATCCCCGGGGAATCTCCTGGTAGGTATAATACGGGGCCACTGTCTTCTCCCGGCGGCCGACACGATTCATTCTCGTGTGTCTTTTCGAGCTACGGGACTCGCCATCAGAGAGTATTAACGCTCATGTAGTCCAGTTCAGCTCGCTCGCGCGCTCTTCTTTCGAATCACTTTACAAATTGCTTAGCCATTCATGAGGACTTTTACGTTAATACGCTGATATTTTACTTTACATCATCTCATTCACCTTTAATCACATTGATAGGCTCATGAACATTATCCATTTACATTTTCTTTCCTCGCTTTCTTTTTATTCGCTTTTTTTCTCTACAAGAGTCATCAATTCTTTACCTATACTAATATAATTTAATATAATTCATACATTTATGAGTAACTTTCAATTTTTATAGCATAATGTTATCTATATTCATAAAAAAAATTGATATTTAAATATTTTATTTTACACTGAACCGATGAATATAAATTCATGTACGTACATGGAATACATCAAACTTTTTCCAATAACGCTCGATGATAACTTCAGCGGTAGGTTTAAATTTTAGACAGCAAAGTAGAGATAAAAAGCACAAAACAACAAAAAAAGAGAAGTGCAAAAGCTAAAATGAGCTGTGCAAGTAGAGAGAGAGAGAGAGATTCGTTGAAAAGCCAGAACGAAGCGTTTGTGCAAGCAGGCGCGAGAGTTTCTGTTTCGTATAGGGCGAGAAGGGAGGTCCTGAGAGTAAGCGAAAGAGCTAGCGAGCGAGCGAGAAGCAACAGGAGGCACGTGGTAAGAGCAAAAGAGTAAGATTGAAAGGGAGGCCCTCGGAAAAAAAGAAGCAAAAAATGCGCGCAAGAGAGAGAGAGAGAGAGAGAGAAAGGGCTGGCTTGTATGTCTCGGAGTCTCTCTCATGCTACCACTACGCGGACTCTTTCTCTCTCTTTCTATGCGGGGGCCTTTGATCTTTGCCGCTTCGCTTCTGCAGGCCGAGGCTCTATCGACACTTCATACTTCTACGGCTGATCGCGACCATAAAACATTATACACACCGGACCTCTCTTTCTTTCTCTCTCTCTCGCCCGCGCCCAGCGGACCAGCCGAGGCTGCAACAAGAGAAGAGCAGAGAAAGAGAAGCGAACCGAGATGAGAAGAGAAAAGAGAAAAAGAAAGACAAAGAGAGATAGCCTTCCAGCCATTGTGTTCGATATTACACGGCTGTATGCATATATATACCCATACTGACAGCAGTCGAGTGAACTTACACACTTTCGTTTGCATATACACCCTCACATAATACACATACGTACATATAAACATACATACGTACGTACGTATCATCTATATTCGTTGTGGTAAGCTCACTCTCGAGTCGAACGATGTGCGCGCACTCGTTCGTTCGCGCTGTGGGAATTGCGCTCTTCTTTTGCATCAGGCACCACACCGCATCTACCTATATAAATATAAGCGTTAACGCCTACGAACTATATATACCGAATAACTGACAAAAAGTCAAGCCATTCTTTCACTTTCTCCAACTATACACTCTTCTTTCTTCTTTCTTTTTTACTCTCTTTTTGCTTATTTGTGTGTGTATGTGTGTTTTTGTACTTTTTTTTTTTTACTTTGCTTTTCTCCGTCTTTCATCTTCTCTTTTCTTATCTTTATTTCATTTTACCAAGAGCCTCAAAAATCTTATTTGTCCGCGAGAACAGTATATACTCAGTCGTTACTAATTGGAGTTTATAAAACGATAATTTTATGACAAAATCACAAGGTAAAATTGTTCAAATAATGTCACAAAGTGTATGTGTGTGTCTGTGTGCAGAGTATTAAACAAAATAAATAAAAATTAAATAAATAAAAAAGAAAGAAAAAAGAATCGAGTCAAAACGCTACGTGGCCTTTTCTGATATTGCTCATTAAAATAATAAGCGAAACGTGTTTTATTTGAAAACAGATATATATCTCATGAATATCAGCAATTGTTCGTGGTGGAACGAGGAGAAGCTTGTACGCTTTATGAATTTTGCAGCGAGAGCACAAGAGCTACAGAAGGTGGTGGTAGTAGGGAGATGGAAAGAGAGAGAGAGAGAGAAAGAGGAGGACACGCAGAACAGAGAGAAAAGGCGAGTAGGATCGCGCGACTCGTTTTACGTCTGCCATAATTGAAGAAATAAATTGAAAAATTAGTGCGTGGAAGCGCAAGGCGGAATATATGAGTCAGAGGAGGAGTGTGGGGAGAGGGAGGGGAGGGGAAAAAGACACGCGGAATCCGCGCTATACTATACCAATAACCGAGCTGGAATGTCAATCGCGTAGTGTATATATGCTAGCGAAGCCTCACTGCCCTGCCTGAGAGAGAGGGAGAAGGAGAACTGGAGAACTACGAGGCGAAGATCGCCGCGAATGTCCTTCATTATTTTGCAGTAAATTGTGCAGCGCACGATGAATATAGCCCGTGGAGAATAATAAGGCGCTACATGCATTTGAAAAGCTCTTAACACTACTGCACTTGGCACCATTTCGATTATTTAGCTGATATTATTTGGTACCGATTTTAATCAAATATCTGTCATATAGCGCCGACTAACGCGAAGTTTTGCACGATCCAAAATGTCGATTCAAGCTGTCTGGAATGAAGTAAAAAGTCGCGATCGCGCGCTCGGAGATCTTGAGAACTGAAGGAATGTCTGAAGGTTTACTGCAGAAAAGAGAAAAACTTTACTCTCGAGCACACAAGTGGGAAAGGAAAGGAAGGGGGAGGGGGGGGGGAGGTCAAGCAAGCAAGCAAGCAGGTATATCTCGGAGAATCGAAATAAAAAGGAAGATCGTTTCGTATACAGACACATATCTGGCGGCTCTGAAAATAACAATAAATAAGTAAGTTAAGCTCATCAACAATTTAATGACAATCCTAATTAAGATAACGATATCACACGTACATTACGATCGCGGGGAATGGGCATATCAGAAAAAGAAGAGGGGTGGGAATGCATATATATGTATATATAGGCAGCAGAGAGATATAGGCACGCGGAGAGGATCGAAGGGCTCGTAAAATAATAAAATGTTTACGACGATCGGTGCTTGTCCGGGCATTTTTCTCGAAAATTACGTTACCATAAATCTGGACGTGCACTCTCTCTCCCTCTCTCTCTTTTTCTTTTTCTCGCGGAGTTGCGCGTTTGTGGGCAAGAAGGAAAGCAAAAGAGCGAGAGAGCGCGAATGAGGAGAGATAAGAGAACTAGAAAAGAGAGAGAGAGAGAGAGAAAGAGAGAAAGAGTGGAAAAAGGGGAAAAAAGGTGTATATATACACACATATACATTTAACTCTCTTTCTCTCTCTTTCTATCTCTTTTTCTTTTCTGGGCTGTGCGCATCCTGGAAAACATTGACACGACGAACACAGGGCAAGAGCAGAGAGGAAGCATATATAGCGCTTGCGCGAAGCAGAGAGAAAAAGAAAGAGAGAGATAAAGAGAGAGAGAGAGAGAGAGAGACCGTCGTCCGATGACACAAGAGGCGCACGTGCGCTCATCCTGCCCGCGCATAAATAATACAGGACGCGGACAAAGATGCCGCCCTCCTCGCCATTTGTTTAAATTAAAATTATCCCTGCGCCTCCACCCCCTACCCCATACACACACACACACACACTCCCTTCCTCTCTCCACTCTCTTCCTCTCTTCTTTTCCCTTCTCCTCCTGCTGCTTCTTCTTCTACTTCTTCTCTTCCTCCTCCACCACCAGCAAATGCTGCCCTTCTCCTTCAGCCCCCAGCCTCCTCCTCCTCCTCCTCCTCCTTGTAGCTCTTATTATCTCGGCTTATCTTTGTCTCTGGGTTTGCTTATACGGGGCATTTTATTATAATTGTTGACGCTGGCCCTGCGAGGGACGCGCACACACACGCACGAGCTTCTCGGACTTTCTCTCTCTCTCTCTCTCTCTCTCTCTTTTCCTCTGTGCTTTATGGTCCACGACTTCCAACGCGAGGTCCTTTTTTTTCTCTCTCTATCTCTCCCGCCGAAACTGAGCCTCTTCTCTCTATACACCGCCGTGCGTGGTCACTACTGCTGCCGTTGTCCACTCGCGAATGCATAAGCACACATACACACACTCTCTCTCCCTCTTTCCCTTTTTTTCTCTCTCTTCTTTTTACGACTTTCTTTATTAGTAATAACGAGTTTTTATCTCGATAACGCGGCTCGTTATGCTTCGGCAACGAGCGCTCCCCGGGACCTTTGACGCGCCTTCTTCCCTTCATAACCCCTCTTATTCCTCCTTTATACCCCACCCCTCTTTTCTCTCCCTCCCTCCATCCATCCATGCCAGGCCACGTTGTTTTTTCTCTTTTAGACACTTTTTCACGGTCCTGGTTGTTGAGTCAGCGCTTTCATCCGCGGAAGCGACATGGCAAACGTCTCCAGAGGACGAGACTTGTTAATCAAGAGGCGCGGAGCGGGTGACGTGTATTTAGTGCTGTGAGCCTATATTATGAACTATGCGCAACCAAGAATAGCCACTTCCTTCTTCGCTCCTGTCCGATCAACCTTTCAGCTGAACAGGCGAGAGCTATAAAGAGTTAGGTGAGGGGGATATGGCAAGTGGCATATCATAAGCAGGGGCAGAAAGGAAAGGGGGGGGGGGGGGATCGGAGCGAATTCGCGCCTGGGCAGCGAGTAGAATAATCTGACACCACGGCCAAGGAGAGATCTCGCTCGCTGATCTTTCTCTTTGGAGAAAGAGAGAGACTGTGTGTGTGTTGTGTGGCTGATACTACTGCTGCTGCTGCTATGCGCGTGTGAGAAAACATTTAATTAGCCGTCCGGCTGTCTGGTGAGCTGGAGAGCCAACCGTCGCGAAACAAGCGCTATAATGCTACTACTCTCTCACTTGATGCCCGTCGATGCGACCCTCATAAACTCATCGAATGGTTTCCAGGATTCCGATTGGCTGGGAAGTCCGCTCATAAGCTTGTCGATAGAAAGGAGATCGGTATCGGGACGGCAATTTAACCCCCCGAGACTCAATATTTTTCTTCAACCAGACCTGCCTCTGTCCTATATAGCTAGCACGTTTTTTCCCCCCATCTTCCTCCTACTCCTTCTTCTGATGGCTCTATTTTCATTTTTACGATATTACAACGCCATTCGCTATAATACCTTGACTACTTTTCAAAGACTTGCTGCTGCATTGCTTACCCTTTCTTTTTTCTTTCCTGGATATATATATTCTCTCTCGCTTTTTTAATGCCTGCTGAGAAATTCTCCCCCCCCCCCTCATCCCACTAAATATTATATAGCGCTTTCGTTCGAAAATATTAAGTTGCATGAAGTTGCAAACATTATTACATACATATCGGAGCTCACCGCAATCATAAAAACTGTCTTTTACTTTGACTTGCCAGCAAGAAGAAGAAGCACTTCGTAACCCTGTAATTTGTAAATGCCTATTTGACGCGGCTTGCTTCATTTTTATTTGACAATAGACTGTTTGTTAATGTGTATCTCAAGACTTGCGGCAATTGCACACACTCCTGAGGTGTACCCTCAATTTTTTTGTTTTTTTTTTTAATTTCAATATAAATATACCATTGCCTAATCTTGTTCTACATAAATCCTAGAAATTTGTACACGCGCTGGAGTTAAGAATGGCTTTTAAGATAAGACAGGTCAGAAATTGTCTTATTGAATACTGATTTCGGCCACATATACGTATATGTATATACGCACGTCTATATGCTGATGTGGGGACTCCGGGGACCATAGACGTAGAACAACACACTTCAATGCACTCAAACGTGATCTGACTGATAATCAAATCATGCGTCATAACCAGATGTCGGAGAAAAGCAATTTGCGCAACGATTAATCGTATGGTACAGCGATTTATCTATATGAATCTGTATCACCTTAAAGTGAAGCTTCGAAATACAGTCTTTAAAACTGCTTGAATCAGCTTCGACATAATCTGGGCTGCTTAAAGTCAATAAAAAATCAAGTAAATTGAAAAACATTTATTTGCTTAATGAATGTATTCGCCAGAAAATCAAACATTTATTACCTACTGTGCTCACGAACTATTGAGGATTTTTATTTGAATTTGAAACTTCCTTTTTATCTGATTACAAATAATCTTTTATTACTTATTTACGATGAAGCAATTGTTTTTTTTGTCCTATGCTTTCTTTCGAATCCAATTGCTGCGCGAGCTGATAAGAAAAATCGTGAGAGATTAAATGATTACAGAGAATTTGGAAATCACGTCTGAAAGGGAGGGGTAGGGGAAGTGGTATAGTAAAAAATAAAACTAGAGTAACGGTTTCACTAAAATATAATGTCGATTGAGTATACGTGTATATGTATCTACGCAGGTTATGATTTTTTTATCTCAAAACTTTCAATTCTTCGAACGTTTCTCTTTATTTTTTTTTCTTCTTCTTTCTGAATATATGTCTCATGATGATCAAGATTTCTTTTACTGCTTGAGATTCGAAACGAACGTGCGTTAGATGAGTATCGACGTTTGGGGTTCTATTTTTTTAAAATCACGAACATCGTTAAAATATATATATTTTTCGTTATATTCTAATCTTCTATTTGACTTCCCTTTACAAAGTGAATAGCTGATCTTGACAAATGTCTTCCTCATTTTAACAGTTCTCATCAATTTGGTCATAAAAAAATATTATAATACAAAAATGACGAAAAAAAAAATAAAATTAAAAGTTTTAAATACTTGCCAAGTCAGCAGCAGAACATTGACAATTCAAGAAATTGTTGTTAAAAGTTGTATGTTAAAGTTGAAGAGAAAAGTAAAAAGACGTGTGCTTTTGCTAAACGTTTCTCATTCCGTAGTGCATTACGTGGAGGGAGAGTAAGGCAAAGACGGCAGGGGAATCCGCGAAAACGTAGTTTAGAGGGAGGGAGGAAGGGAGGGGGAGTTTTGAAGGAAGGAAAGGATAAAGAGTATACACAACTCGGGAGAAAAGAGAAAAGAAGAGGAAGATAGTCAGCGCAGTGTTCAACATTTTGTAAAACAAGGAAAAATGCCCGCTCGCTCGCCGAGAGAGGCCCAACCGCAACATTTTTGTCTTTATAAAATTATGTATTCCGCAGGCCTGCGTCGCATCTCTCAAAGCATAACAAGTTTCCCTAGCCATTTCATCTCTCTCTCTATCTCCCTCTTGCCTCATTTTTTTCTTTCTTTTTTCCCTCTTCCTCACTTTTGACCAACCATCAAGCGCGTATATGCGATCTCTTCTACCTTCTTCTTTTGTATTTTTTTTTCCATCTCCCTCTTTTTTCCATCATTCTAGTGCTCTACCTTAAATATATCGTGACTACTGATTAGAAGAAAATATGTTCCATAACTATTGTTCACATTTGCACAATAATAGTTACATTACATCAAGCAGATAAGAATCAGCAAATGAAAGAGATGGAAATAAGTTTTCTACTTTTCATTAATAAAAGATGAAGAAAAAAGAGAAAGACTAAAAAAGATAAAAAAACTGCAATCAATCAGAGTAGATATTTTTCTTTAATAATACAATAAATTAATTTAAAAATTTTTCTTCTCAAGTATGGCTTGAATGATAACTTTCCATCAAGTTGAAAAAAAATTAATATTCGAGACGGATGAATATCATCTCAGTGGATTTTATAAAAGCGCATAAGGATACGAATGAACATAAGCATTAAGCCATCGAATGTATGCTTGCTTATGTGCTTATACATATCATTCGAAATGCACGAAAGTGGTCGCGAAGGCAGCATGAAAGAGTGGGAGGTGGAGAGAAGGAGGTGGGTGAATATAATAAAGGATGAAAAAAAGAGAGAAAGAGAGAAAGAAAGAAGGAGAGAAGGAAAAAGAAGTGGCAAGTATCACTGTGCGATATCATGCACGGACACATCTATTTATGGCAGAGTCAGAGGCCGGAACACGAGTTATGATATTGTTTCAGCGACTTCTTGGAATCTACGCGATCGGTACTTTGGATAAAGCTAAGAAATCTCTGCCCCTCTTCTTTCTTTCTTTCTTCACACTCTACAGGATTCGCGAGATAGAAAGAGAGAGGGTGGGAGGAAGAGGACAAGCAGCAACGCAGCTAAAGACTTATTTCTCTATTCGTCGCCGAGGTCGAAAATACCTCTTTATGGTTTTTATGATCCTCAGCCGGGACCGCTTCATTAGTTTGCCCCTTGCGTACGACACGCTGTTCTTTCTTTCTTTCTTTCTTTCTTTCTTTCTTTCTTCCACCTTCTTTCTCTCGCACTCTCCCTTTTAAATTTATACATATTCTTTTCAATGAGCAGATAGCAATTAGCTACAGTAGTATCGTAAACAGAATCTCGGACAATATTTATTTTATTGATTCCACTGATAAATGGGACAAATAATTTTTTATTTCCAATAGCTCGAATAACTTTTTCAGCTTTATATTTTAAATGTATTCCTAAGAGTAAACAAACTTTATACGAGAAGTCGTTCCTTTTCCCCTCACATTTTTATCAGACGAAATTAGCAGATCACGATGCTACGTGAATTATTAAAATCTTACGAGCAAATCATTAAGTTTTTCCCTCGTGACATTAATAATATTACCAGCAGCAGTAGCCGTAGTACAACGCTTGGGTCTCGTTTAAATTTTTCATTTTATTTGATTTAATATATATTTGATGTCAAAGCTAGTACTGAAGAATAATGACAAATAAGATAAAGAAGAAACGAAAGGATTTCGATGAAATAATAAGGCAAAGAAGGGGTAATGTAAATATGTGCATGTGTATGTGCGCACATGAGTATATACAGTAGAACGAAACACATGTTTAATATGCGGAGAGGAGGGGGGGGGGAATTATTATTCAACAACTGTCTTGTTGCCGAGCGGCTGGTTAAGCTAGCTTATGTTAATGCCGTAATTATATCATCCTAATCTTGAGAGCTGAGGGCCGCGAGCGCGCAACAACGTACACTCATACCTGTACACACATACACACACGTATATATGTTGTACGTGTCCACGGCCCTATCGAGTATGGTCATCTCAAAAAAGTGCGATGCGTGCCAGAATGCGCGCATATACTCAAGCGGGCAAGTATCAGACAGAAAGAGCAAAGAGATATATTTTTTCTCTCTTTCTCTCACAATAACAGCTCTCATATGGCAGCTTCTTCCCATTGGCTTCAACTTAATTTTTGCTTGGCTCTTAAAAAAAAGCATTACTCTTTCTTTCTCTCTCCGTCTTTTTTTCTCTCTCTCTCTCTCTCTTAAAACGAATGCACCAGCTATTAAAATCTTCATGTGCACCTGGGTGCAATCGTTACTTTTTACTTCCAGCACGTGATTTGAGGTCAAAGATCTACGTGATTCAATGTCAAGCTTTAATTGAAACTGCTCCTTATGAAGAGCTGCTTTTGTCTGATTCATCTGTATTGGATGAATTAATACGTGATACAATTAATGAGGCACTTTTATCTTAGCCAATTTAATTCTTAAATTTTTTTACTTTAAAAAAGAAAACTATTTAACTAACACTTGATAAACTTGCAAATCGAAGCTTTTGAGCATAACTCGATTTGGTAGAGATATTTTAAAATTCTGCTGCATCTCTTATAAAATAGCTTCGAATGAAAATTTTTTAATATTTTTTGTTAGTTATTATAGCTTGAACTAAAGTTCCTGAATCACCATAGCCTGGCTTTTAAAAATTTATTACGTTCACCCAACAGTCATAGCAGTTTAGTGCACAAGGAATACTATATAATGTTCTTCTATAGCAAAAAAAAGAAGACTATAGAGGTGAATATACTTTAGTGGCAGCTGAAAAATTTTGTGAAAAAGAAAGAAAGTACCAACCTTTAGCAGCGTAGCTAGAGTGCAAACTATGTAGAAGGCTCAAAGGAAGCTCGTTGACGAGATATAAAGCTGCGATACTTTGTCCTACATACTTTAAACTTTTTCCCCTCTTCTCTTGTTTAGTTCGTTTTTTTTTCTTTATCATCAGAAAAATACGTGATTTCGGATTAAATACACCGGTGTAGGTATATAGTCATGTATACAGACTAATACATAAGGCAGTCGCGTCGAATTGGAAAATCTTGAATTAATCCTTGTATATATATATATATAAAGAGACGAAACTCGCTGAATAAGAAAGTCTACAAAGGGTAAAGAGCGATTATTGTACAATGCTTTCACGCTAAACGACTATAAATTTTTCGGACAATGAAGAAAAGGACACTACCCCGAGGAGCAGTAAAAAGTGAAGGGTACACTGGGAAGACCTAGAAAATATCTTGTAGAAAATTCAATACCCTTTTCTTTTCTATTTTAATAAATTTTTTTTTTCAAATTGTACAATGAATTAAAAAAAAATTTATAAAAAAACTTGTACGGGTATAATATAATTATTAATTTTATAATAGAATTATTAATTTTACCCGATATAATTTTAGCTGAATAAGAATCTGGTGAAGTGAGGCTATATGACTACACGTATAAACGATCTCATGATCAAGGAGAGAAATCAGTTGTAAAACCAACAAGAGGAAGCTGAGCCGTAGAAAGAGAGAGGGGGGAGGAAGAGTAGTATGCAATGGACACCGTAGTATGAACGAGTCATATAGTGTCAGTGGTAGCACATCTTACAATCGTCGACAGCATCGTTTGTTTTGTACAGTGTAAATTGCAGCAGCGACCAACTACAGGCTCAATGAGATGTCGATGCAGCCGAACCTGCGCTAAGAGTGAGAGAGAGAGAGAGAGAGAGAGGAAGACAGCTAGCCAGGAGGTGACGGAGAAGGGAGGAGAGTTTGGAGAAGTGAAGAGGAAGAAAGGCGTTATGTATGCTGATCGGATGTACACCAACTATACCTATATAACCTACCGACCAGCCAGCCAGCCAGCAGCGCGACAGGTTTCTCCACCGATATCAGCCCGCAGGCTTTCGAATGCTGCAGCAGCAGCACACTCGCGCTACGGGTGATCCCTGCGGCCTCGGCTTCGAATTCCCTCACGCCGCGGCAATCGAGAGCTCTCTTTCTCTCCCCCGCCCCCTCTCCTCCTTCTCCAACACACTCGTTCGTATATCCAGCTGAATGCATCCGGACCACCTATAACATATATACCAACACTCAAAAGCAGTGCAGCAGCAGCAAGCCAGTGCAGCGTACACGTGCGTGCTGCTCCCCAGCTTCCCCCCCCCCCACTCTCCTCCCTTAACATGCATTGTGTCTTTCTCGCTCGATTTTTTTCTTCTTCTTCTTCTCCTTCTCTTTTTTTCCTTTCTTGCTTCCGCCTTTTTTTTACCTTCGCCACGCTCGTGCGCTCGCTGGATCGGGTGTGGTTGGTGCGTAGGATGATATACCTGGTCGCGCGCTAATGCGTCGAACGGACATTGGATCCTCGCCCGACTCCAAAAGGACAACCTGTATGCTGCTCTATGTGATATATATTATGTACCTATACCTATATCTTATACATATAGTCGAGCAAACAAGTTTACAGCACTTCATTGCAATGATATTACTTGGCTGCTGCTGCAGCTGCATAACGATATATATTTTATTACACTCTTTATCACTACTGATTTATGCAATGACTTCATTACCATTATTGGTTTTTCCTCTATTTTATTTAACAATTTTTAGTATTTCATTATGTTATTCAGCAGATGTATAAAAAATTTTATTAGAAAAATACAATTTGGATTTTATTTAAGTAAGTCGATGAATCAGAATATTTTTAAACAAATCAATAAATAAATAAAAATTTGAATGTAGTAAATATAAATTATTCAAAGCTAAAAATTGAAATCCACGCATATGTAAAAGCACAGAAGCATAAATACGCATACAGACACGCGTGCAAGCACGTGATTGTATACGTATGCATATAATATACGTGATCGAGGTACATAAGAGTGGATCATCAGTCAAAAACGACGGTAAGGCATCTGACCATTGACGAAGATCGCGTCTACCGACTTGAAGAAAAAGAAGAAGAAGAAGAAGAAGAAGAAGAAGCAGATGAAGAAGAAGAAGAAAAAAACTAATAGAATAGCTGACGCGTCGATGTTCTGACTTGGCGGACGTCTTTGTCAGTCAGTGTTTGCGCAACAAATAGGCCTGTCGATCAAAGTTTGTTCAGACCCCCCTTCGATCCTGAGCAATACACACACCCACAACTGATGAATTAATGAATGAATGAATGAACGAGAGTAACTATAGAGCCCCTTTTTTCTTCTTCTTCTTTTTCTTCTTTCGATTAATTTTTTAAACTTATGAGTGACAAGTCTGTTACGCTACGCTTGATGTCTCCATATAGGTATAAGGTACATGTATTAATTTCGTGATTATTTATTCATCGGAACATCGAACGATCCTTAGGCTTGTCGGTCGCGATCTACAATATGTTAGTGATTTATTCGGTGATTCTTGGGGCTGGGTGTGACCGAGTCGTCGTATCATCGAGACTAAATGTATACTCCTCGGCTTTGATGACTTGGATCTTTATATTACGCAGTAGCGTTGATTCCTCGTATATATACGCGCAGAGGGATATATAATATCTCTTTCTCTCGGGAGCTCTTCTTTTTTTTCTCGGGCTTTAAAATCGATAGTTTATTGGAGCCCATTATACGCACCTCAATCTATCGAGCCTTGGTTTTGTTATATTCGTCAGAAAGGTATCGTCTGAATATACCGGGGCTTTAATTTGAAAATTAAAAATAAAGAACGACCGTGTGTTTATATGTGTTTATATACGTCTTCCAGACTTACAGAGGCAATCGAATTCCAGCCGAGAGAGATCGATACTACGGATGCTGTTGCTGCTGCTGCTGGCATAATTTCAGATACCAATCGCAGCAGCTATTTGATTTTTTTTTTATGTGCTCTTTCCAACATTGTTTTTACGATTAAATGTCTTTTGAGAAATTCATTAGTGATTCCAAGAAGAAATAAATGCTCCAACTTCATTAGCATGTAATTTAAACTCGAATACGTAGGCATCCTATATTCCCAGTAAATAAATGCAGATTATTGTGCAATGATTTTGGGAAAGTTGTTTAATTGAATTTGTTATTCTTATTACTAGCAATGAATGTGCATGCACACAAACTTAATTTTATTTAGCAAAATTTCATATTTTTAAAAAGATTATAATCACTACACTAAAATTATTATTATTTAAATGCATATCGACCGAATCAATTTAATCTGAGCATAGTAGTTTGTGAGCACATCAGTAACGCTACGAGCCGTACACAAATGGAGAGAAGATGGGGGGAAGGGGGAGGAGGAGTAAGGAGTAGGCGATGAGAACTGTTCTAGATTTCTGTATATGATGAAGGAGCAGCAGGTAATATCAGAGAAAGAGCGCGATACAGCTGCCCCCCCCCCCGCTCTGGAAAAGCAGGTAAATACTTTCTGCCGAGAGCAGGACTGTAAATTGCTGGCCATTGTCGGCTTCTCTGTTGTGTGCGAGAGGATGAGAAAAGTCGCTGACGTTGGTAGTAGATGCTTATGTAGTATTTTCCGAATGTTGCCATCGCCGCGCACATTTTCCAAGCAAGTGTACCTGTATGTATATATAACTTTCGCTTCTGGAGAAAAATTGCTTCATATATTTCATCTTTCCTTCTCCTTCGCCGCCGCCAACACAATGAATGGAATTTCGAAATTTCCAATGCATCGCTTAGACACTTGTACATTTCTCTTCTGCCTCTCTCTCTCTCTCATCCTCTTCTTCCCTTCGCTTTCTGTTTCGCCCCTTCGTTCTACCGCTTTCAATCCTCTCTTCTTCTTCTTTTTCTTATTCTTCTTCTTCTCATCGATACACCTTTTTTCTTTCGAATGTATTTTCATATTTTTTTAGCCTTTCTAAAAGTTTTGACAAATTACTGCTTTAGTGGGGTAAGTGAGTCAAGGGGCAAGCTGCTCTATACCGTCTTCAGCTCGCACCAAGTAAAGTTCCCATAGCATGTGAAGCCTTTAGGCACGTAGCCTGCTCTCAAAAACGGTTTTACAATTTATTACGTAATTTCACTTATGACCGAGGACAATCACATACTTGTTTCTTATAGCAGGTGTCATCCTGTAATTAATTTATAATAAATTCAATCGCTTAACCCGGTCGTAAAGCTGGAGTTGCTGATATGGAGTCCAAAACTGACTTGGAATTCAATCTAGGCATAGATAGCGTTGACTCGCGTCGCTCTCAACCATCTCGGGAATTATTTATCGCGCTGTGCTTGCTGCATAAGAGAGCTCGTCGATGACCATAATTTAGTTTCTACCTTCGCGACACTATACATATGCTGCTACGCTACTTTTGCCGATTTTTGCGTGGATGCTTCAGAGTGTCAAAAAAAAGAAGAAAGAAGAGAGAAAAATGTATAAGGATAATCAAATGAACTTAGCTTAGCTCTGCAACGACGAATTTCTACCGGTTTCTATTATTAATAAATTCCAATCCTGATATAAACCTACCACCTCCAAGAGACGTAGATTAATCTGGACGCGATTTTTATCCGGACGGTGTAGATTTTCGAAATCAATAAATTGCTTCCCTCACCTTCTCTCTCTCTCTCTATCTCTCTTTCTCGCATTCATTCTCGTGTGCGTGGTCCACGTTGGCCACCACGTGATTTATAATGCTCGCGAGCGAGTTGAGCGTATAGTAGAGGGGACAATAAAGGTGATAAAAATAAAATATTTCAAGTCTTAATGCTCGGAGTTCAAAATTTTAGTAGTAGCATATATGCACAATTCCACAAAAAAGAGTTGAAAAAATTTTTGTTTTCAATTATGAGGAACACTCTTGGTTTTTGACGACTAGACATCATCATCATCATCGTGTACGTGATTTTTTACTAAAGTAAATAACAAAATCATTAATAAACTATCGAGTTAACTTTACAAATCAAGCAAATGCAAGGATTGTATGGCAAGCTGGTATACCAGGAAAATGGACTTGAAGTCTTAGAAAGCAACGAAAGCAATGACACCGTCGTATTAGATAAAAAAAAAAAAAAAAGAAAAAAATAGACAAGTGTACACGAGTCGTTCAAATGCAACTGCAATTTTATTTCCGTTCCTTGCTCCAACTCCCGGAAAATCACGTAGACCCTGGGAGCGCGAGTGTGGGAGAAAAACCGCGCACGCTTGAGACATTGCCAGAGTGTATGAAAAAAAAATCTATACCTTGTCATGGCTGCACTTTGTGTTTTCGTAGAACACACACACACGCATACAGACGGTGTCGCTTGTGACAGAAAATTAGTGAAATCTGCTGCGAGCTCAGCTGTTCTTTTCACTATTCCATCCACTCTCAGTGTATAGAGAAAGAGAGAAAAGGAGAGAGAGAAAGAGAGTGGGAGAGAAGTCCTCTTCTGTTTCTTTTGACCACACGAATTCATAATTTATAAGGAGTGAGACCAAAATTTATACGAGGACCCGGCTTATTTATTAGTTTCGATGGCGCGCGAGATATCGCGACTTTATACGTGGATATTGATACATTCCTATCCACTCCCCCCCCCTCTCCCTACTTTTCCCTCCTTTCTCGCAAGAGACTTGGGGAATATCAGAAAGGTTCGAACGTTCAATCTAATCTGTCTGCCTGCCAGCTAAGAGATTTTGAGAAAATAAGAAACACACGAGGCAATACGCAGGACGACGATCGACGCCTTAATCAATAGTATACTTATAAACACGAGCCTTAACATTAAGATTATTCTTTTATAACGAGCTGAAACATTATAAAAGAACATTGATTTCATGCTCGGCTTTTAAATTTACGATTTTAGCTTATTACAAGATATTTTTTGAAAAAAAAAAATGAAACACGGTTAAAATATCAGAATTTCTACAGAATAGATAACGAAGTAACAAGATATTTTAAATGAAACAAAAAAACACACAAAGTTTAAAAATGTTAAATATGTTATCATCAAGTGTAGTATAGAAGAATTATATAGATAAATAGAAGAACACAACAAGATATGGTTGTTACGCACATATATACAGAGAAGTGAATAGCGTCTGCAATTATTAATTTCGTAAAATCGATAAGCTCAAAGAGAGAGAGCGGAGAGGGAGGGAGGAGGAGGAGGAGGAGAGAGTTTTAGGCTAAAGCCGTGAGCTTGTAATTATTGCCGTTTCACGAAGGCAGAAGCCTTGAACAGTAAAGAGCAAATGAAGGAGGAGAGAAGAGGGTGAGAGATGAAATGGTTGGAAGAGAGAACGAGAGGGAAGTTGCTGCTGATCTAGCAAGCGGATGAGGGAAAGAGAATAAGAGAGATGCTAAGAGTAAGAGATACAAGAAGATATACAGAATAGGGTAAAAGACAGAGATAAGGGGGGTGGGAGGAGGTGGAACAAAGTTGCAAATTTACAGCAGCCAGAGGAACTAATAAGATGAACGAAAGCGTGCTGTTGAGTGATGTATGGAGGTTGTGCGTGGAGTTGTTCAGACAATGCTAGCTTCTAATCCACCATCGACTTATCGGTTAAGGTGAGCTCTTGAAATAGCACTCTAGTCTTCTTCCTTTATTGTTCCTTGCTTTCGATGAGCATGATGGTGGTGGTGATGATGGTATGGTGATGATGATGATGATGATGATGATGATGATGACTGTGACAATGATGCTGACAAAGCTGCTGCTTTGCTATTAAACGTACTCATTTCAATCGAAGAGATGTAAATTTTACATTCAAATTTTAAATAATAATTAAAATATTCAAGATTATTTACAATTGCAAAGAATTTGATAAATTAATAATTAAAGCACTAATTATTCTGCTCAAAGTACACAAGAAATGAAAAATCGATTACCGTGTCTTCGAATCTGAACAATTGATCACGCAAAAGTAATCTCAACATCTCAAATACAATTTACGATCTGTCCGAGCCGAAGGGGAAGGGGAGAGGGAGAAGATTAGAAAATTAGAAGAGAAGGAGGAGGGATGCGAGTAAGAAAAGGATAAAGCAAGGAGAGAAATAGGGAGAGAGAGTAAGACACGTCATCTGCTCATAAAAGATTGATCTTTAATTCATTGAAGGAGGCACACAGTGCCTGTCGTTCACACCGCGAGAAAGAGAGAAATATCGCGAGTAAGTTCCGTGAGGTAGCTGACTGAGCTTCGTAAGAGAGAAAAGGAAGAATATAAAGAGAGCTAGCGAGAAATGGTGAACGCCCACGTCTAGCTGATCGCACCTCACACTTCCTTCCTCTCTCCTCGCTATATCTATCCAGACAGACTTCGTGTGTTTGCGGCTTGCTGTTGCTGCTGCTTGTGCTTTCTATATCGAAAATACGCTCTCTGCTGTACTAGTCGCGCGAGTACAGAGAGAAAGAGCAGTGATTGATTGTAATTAGTTTATGTATACAATCAGAAAGACCCCCCAAGATTCACTCTCCTCTGCAACTGTATGTATATACATGTATATAGGTGTACTATGTACACCACCCTCTTTTACGATAGTCAACAACTTTCCCCCTTGATTATCCTCCCTCTTCTTTCCTATTCTCTTATCCCTGTATACACCTACCTATATATGTACGTACCTCTTACTATCTCTCATCTCTTCTCTTCTCTTCTACTTTCCTTCACTTTTGTATTCACCATTTACTCTTACAATGTATTTTCATACAATGCATCACAATAGTAGACATACATTTTTAATTTATTTTAATTTTTCAAATAAAAAAGTAATTTATATTATTTTCAAAGTATTTATAAGCAAAAAAAAAGAATATTTGTTTTTTTTTTTTAAATTAAACAAAAAATGATGAAAATCAATAGAGAACAAAAGGGGGTGTAAGTCTGGAGTTACGCGTATGTATATAAACGTGCTCGCATTAATCGCCAGTGTTTTCGAACAAGCTCGTAGCTAACTTGGCGTTGAGCCACGAAAGATTTGCGCACGGCCAACGAATATCAGCCTCTTTCTTCCTTCACTTTACTCCCTACCTTGTTTTCTCTTTCTCTCTCATCTTCTTTCTTTTTTTCTCGTTAAGTGGCTCGTGTATAATGATGCTAAATACCCCGGGATGATAAACAAGAGGTTTTAGCTTGCGGGACATTTTCAACGAGACGGAGAGTAATCGATGCTCACATTCGATTTTACATCTTTAAAACTGGTCCTACCTTTCTTCCAGCTTTTCAAATTTTCTCCTCAAACAGAAATAATCAAAATTTTAATCTTAACATTTTTGTTCAAATTTTTTGCATCAAAAGTTCTCAAATTTGAAAAAAAAGCGCGATATCCAAGTTAAAAATAAAAGATGGGGAGAAAAAAAAAGAAGAGCGGTGCTTCAGTCTCCTGTTGGCAAAGCGCAGCATTCGTGCCAAATCGCCAATTAGGGATAAGCAAAAGTGCGACCAATAAAAGTGCTTGTTCTTGCCTTATATGCGCATTCGAGATGGAAAAAAAAGAGAGAGAGGGAGAGAGAACTGGCGCTTAAAACAGCCATTATACACGAACCAAAGCGAAGAAACGATAAAACCTGCGAAAGAGAGAGAGACAGAGAGCGAAGCAAGCAAAAAGTAGCGCCATGCAGTCAGTATACATATCGGTTGTTGCGTACATGTACACTCAAACATTCGAGTGCTTCTGCTTTTGCAAGTATTGCGTGGGTCCTGCGCTATCCGTGTGGTCAGGGCAATATTAGCAGCAGCAGCCCGCCGTGGAGTTGGTTATATATATACGAGAGCGCAACGCCGGCGTCTTGGTGCTAGTGCGAGAACAAACATAAGGGATATCTCCCTTTTTCTTGGAGTGAGAGAGAAAGATGGTGTGCGAGAATAAAAGGTAGCCGGTGCTATATTCGAAGCGAGTCGACCACGCGGTAACGTAATGGACGTCATTAGCTCGAGCAGATTATAGGGCGGCGTGCACAGTAACGATCACTTCTTACGCGCTTCTAGTATATAGCTGGGGACGACTCCAGCAGCAACTTCGCGCGCGATTCTACTGCCGCTTCTGCTGCTGCTGCTATACGAAAAACCAGCCAATGCCAATTCGCCCAGACCCTTTTTTCTTGCTCTCATCCCTTCTTTAATATTGCTTTCTTTACTGCTTCCTAGAGAGCCAGTCGAATGACCACCGAAATTGCAGCATCGATTGCTCTTCGATTGATTTTCAAAGTCATAAATTCAATATTTTACTTTGCCAATATTCTTTTATTCTTTTACCTATTGCCATTATTTTTATAGTGTTAACTATAAAATATTTTAATTTAATGACTAAATTTGAAGAATAACCTTTTTAAAATACAGCTTATAAAAATTCACATAATTTTAATACAAAAAAAAAAAAAATTGTAAAAAATTAAATCATGTAATTGTATATGAAATATTTATGCGTGATTTTGAAAAATAAGAAATGATCGTTAAAAAAGTAAGGAAAAAAATAGTGAGAAATGGGTAGATGAGCGTGTGCGGCTATTTGGAAAGATCATAAAAGCCAATAACTTTAGACCTACGGGATCGCAAGTAGGAGGAAAATGTGGAAAGGCTTGGCATTTTACAGCAGACGTTTCAAGAGAGAGAGAGAGAGAGAGAGAGAGAGAGAGAGAGAGAGAGTAGCGTATTGCTGCGTTTTCGCGTATACAAGTCTGACGGATTGCGGTATAAGCAAGACGATGACGATGACTACGACAACGAGGAGGAGGAAGAGGAAGAACGACGTTGAGATCGTCGACGGCGCAGTAGCGCAGTAGTAACTACAAGAACAACAACAACATCAACGACTACGACGACGACGACGACGACTAGGACAGCGAAGAAGAAAGGAGTGCGCGAGCATAGAACAACTGGCGCAGGCGGTAAATGCGCGAGCATAAGAGAAAGAGAGTGAGTACGAGAGTGGGAGTGAGAGAGAGAGAGAGAGAGAGAGAGGGCTGAAGCACACGCGCGTAGAGGGTGCATTTAAAGTAATGGCGTTTCAGTAGAGATGCTATAAATTTATCTGCCATAACTTGTTATACGCGGCCCTTCTCGCGTATTTATATATGCCTCTCTCTTTCTCTCTCTCTCACTCTCTCACCGGGAGGCCACACGCGTAGAGATGCTCCTACCCCCTATCCTCACCCTCTTACTCTCGCGCGCGCGCCGACTCCTCTCCACGCTTATATAGTTTGTAATAAGTGTCATTTTCGTCGCATCCTCACCGCCACCGCCACCGCCTCCACTTTCCGTACACCCTACTCTATATATCTGCTTCTCTGTCTTTCTCTTCCAAAGCATATAGATGCTTAGACTATTCTAAAGCTAAGCATAAGAGCAGCCGAGAAAATGCTCTACTATATACCGATACCTATTGCCTGTACGAATTGTTATGGGATAAGAAAATTGGTGTAACGGTTTCAGACTTTGCCGATGGCTCAACCTGGTATAATATTTAGGATGCCTCTTTTTAAAATATATATATATATATATTTCAGCATTTATTTATAAATACAATTTTTTTTTTTAAATTACTAGTATTAATTTTAAATAATCAAATAATATTTTATATTTGTATGAAAAAAAAAAGAAAAAAAAATTGTAAGTATGTTGTAGGTATAATTTAGTTTATTAGCTGTAGAATCTTAGAAGGCTAGAGTCGCTAACTTTACTGACATGTGCCAAGTCACATAGGTAGAAGTAAGGGCTTGAAGAGAAGCGAGTTTTGCGAGAGCGCAAACGTGTACAAGAGAGAAAGAGAGAGAGAGAGGGAGGTTGAAAGGAGGCGTTTGGAAGGAGAGAGAGAGAGAGAGAGAGAGAAAGAGAAAGAGCTGGAGAAAGCAAGGGTGGGGGAGGATGGAGCAAGGCAATAAAAGGGTTGGAGGTTGCGAAAGGAGGATGAAGCTGGAGAGGAGTAGTAGTAGTAGGAGTAGAAGGAGGAGGAGGAGGAGGAGAGGTGTATCAGTATCGTTCGCGAGAGAAGCTTGTGTGTGCTGGGCTCTGGCATAAACCGTTTATCCTATATTATAATTAGTTAAATTCTTCGGGACGTGGAGGTGTCTTTACACGTCAGTCAGCCTACTTCGCTCCCAGGCTCATCCTCTCTCTTACTTTTTCGTCTTTCTCACTCTCTCTCTCTCTCTCCGCAATGCCTCGTCGCGCAGCTCTTCCACTCTTCTTCCATCTTTCCCTCTTGATCCCGCGGGTACAGCAGCCTGCTCTTCTGCTGCAGCAGCTACTCTCTTGCTTCTGCTGCTGCTGCTGCTGCGACTTAACTCGTTCAGTCGACCAAGTCGAGCCAGAGCGAGGATACGTAAGATATTAAACTATTTGAAAATTAGTTAAGTCTTGTTTAAAAGTTAGCCACACTTACGAAAGAGAGAGGGAAAGAGAGCAGCTTACTTATACACGCTTTACTACCTAGCTGAACAATCTCTTTTACCAGACCATCCTTCTCTCTCTCTTTCTCCCACTCACTCACTCACTCACTCTCCCTTATCTCTCACTCTCTATTTTCTCCTCTTTAATCTTTGCTTGATTATGGATTTTACTTACATTTGCAAATCACTTTAACATTATTTCTATGTAACGCTGATATTAGCTCAATTATATATCTCTTAATTATCGATTTATGTTTTTTAATCTTGATAAGCAAAAAATAAATTTTTTTATTTACTTTTCATTTATACTACATGAGTTTTGATTTCTACTGGTTGATCAACAGGCAATGTTCGATATTTTCTGACAATTGATTGGTCCCAAAAAATAAAAAAAAGCAAAAAAAATCTAGTGTGAACACATTCTTTCGTTGGCATTCCTAACTGTCAATTTCATCGTTCGCGTATGTTGAATGTCTAGCAAAAAAGAAAAAAAATACTTGATAAGTTTTTAATAAGAATAAAGAAGAAGTAGAGACGAGTGAAAAGAAGTAAGAAGGAGGAGATATAAAGTCGAAGGAAGAGAAGGAGGAGGAGCAGTTGCAAGGGGTGAGTAGGTGAGGGGTAAGAGGTTGTGGCAGTAGAGGAGGTATATGTACCCATACATGTATATATATAAAATCTTGACTGTTCGCATATAATCGAAAACGTCAAATTTGAACAAAGCCAAAGAGTGCGGGGCAAGCAGCGTGTTATTTATCGGACAGGGCTTAATTTCGTTCGCATGAAAAGATATCTCTCGCGCAGAGATGAGCAGAGGAGAACAGCGGAAGGAGGTGGAGGCAGCCGGCGCTAGCCCCGATCTTACGTGAATATGTATACGCTAGCCGTAGATGTTGCTGCTGCTGCTGCTGCTCAGAGGCTACGTCGACTGCAAGCGAAAAGGGAAAGAGGAATAGGAAAAAAAAGAGGAGAAAACAAAGGATGGAAGTCCAGTAAGAAAAAGAGGAAGAGAAATTTAGATAAATAGGGCAAGAAAGTGAAACTGAAACTAGAACTAGAAAGAGAAGAAAGAAGAGGATGCGGGGAGATGCATCGATATTGACAAGGGTACAGGTTCATTTTGACATCTTGGGACGAATAGAGGTCCTTGAGTATCTTCGCGCAGCGGGATGTCCTCCACAAATTATAACTCCCGGACGCGCGATGCTAATCTACTTCAAAAGTTTGAAAAAAATTTTTTTGATCGATTTTTTAAATTTTTATGTCTATACCGACCTTCACGTTTTCCGGACGTCGATATGAACGAAACGACTTAAATTTACTGTTATTTTTGAAATTTTTTTTGTTTTTTTCTTTCCTTTTTTTGTATGCAGCGCATTGAATTTTTTTTACGACTTCTAAAAAAAAAATTATTAAAATCTATTTAACTTGTTTATTAAATTTAAAACTTTCAAAACATATAAAGATGATTTATATCTTTCTTAAAAAATTAAGCTTAAAAAATGTTGTTAAATAAATAAATGATGAGAGAAGGATAATATAATGTTTGCTAAAAGAGGAAAGTAGGTCGATTTGAAGTTTGTCATCGAGTGTTCAAAATCATTGTGCGCTGTCTTAGGGCCTATAACTAATCCCTTGACAAAGAATCTTTGGCATTGCCCAGCGAGCAGTAAGATTAGGATATAGAAGGTAAGCAATAGCGCAGCATCAGCCACATGACATAATGGGAGAGCGTAACATCGAGTAGTTCGATAGTGGCTTTGAAAAGGTGAAAGAGAGAGAGAGAGAGAGAGAGTTTGAGACTTACATAAAAAAAGGAGGCAAGAAGACGAAAGAGAAGAAGAGCGAGTGTGGAAGGTGAGAGGGGGGAAGCAGCCGATGTACAGGATACATATTCAGGAATTGTTCGTGAGGTTGAACTTATGAAAGTAATCCAGGCTCTCCTCACTTGACTGCCGATCGGCGTGGGAGCCGGGAGCCAACGATTTCCATTGTGGTCCTCTCGAGTGGCTGTTCTTGCTGCGCTATACTGCTGCCCGACTTTCGCGGCGGTTCTCACAAGAAATCAAACTGTTCGAACGCGATAAAAAAAAAGTACGACTCGACGGGGACGCGCGTATATGTGTATAGGTGACGAGAACAAAGAAAGACGACGAGGCGCGGTGTCACCTGTCTCTCCTCTCATTCTCCCCTCTCTCTCTCTCTCTCTCTCTCTCTCTCTCTCTCTCTCTCTCTCTCTCTCTCTCTATAGACGACCAGCTTAACAGCTAGAGTTTCCATTGTCGAGAGTTGTCTCTATCTCTCTCTCTGTTTCGCTCTCGATTCTCCCTGGTCTTACCTCCTTTGATTTCCTATCTGCCTGCGTACACGTACGCCTCTATGTATATACGTATTGTGGTGTATGTCAACGCTTTGCTCTGCTCCTCGTCACAACACGCGCCGATCGTTCGCTCTTATTATTCTCCTTCGATCTCCCACCTACGCGGGCTCTGGGGTTCCACGGCGAAGGGGCTGTAGGTCTCTCTACAGACTTGATGTATGTGTATACGTAAGGACTGCGCGCTTCATTTCAACAGATCTAGACACATTTATTCTAGCGCGAGAATCGAATCGAATTCTTAGCTAAAAAGAAGCGGGTAACGGTAAAGAAAATCAAGTAGAACGATTTTTTGGGGACAATGCCGGGACAAAGATATCTGTGTGTGTGTGTTGGAAGAAACCCTTTCTTTAAACTTTTTCACCTTTGAGTTTCTTTATTAGCTGGCTATTGTCCATTGGTCTACGAAAATTTATTACTGAGGTTTTCTTTAGGCTTTATTCTTTTGAAAATATGTCTTTTATTATTTTGTTACCATTTTTCATTTTTAATAAATATAAATTTCTTTCTTTTTTTTTCATCGTTATACTCAATGTACTTTCCACGTATAAGTACGTAATTATTTTTCAAATTTTTTTAAAATTATTTATTCATATTTTTATAAAAAGCAATGATAAATTTAAGAACATCATCTTTTAAATTTATTTATGCGAGCTAGTTTATACGATGTGTATATATATTTTATAACAGCAGTAGTCCCATGTATTCATGGATTATGCTTAACACTTAAAAGTCGGTAATTTTATTTTTAATGGCAGCTAAAGCGAATAAGGCTATAAGCGAACAAATGTACATTATAAAAGTCATGAAAAATGGCGTTCTCCATTCAAATAAAATTTTGATCATCAAGATAAAGTAGCAAAAAGTAGTGCAATCGAGAATGTACCTATATCTAGTAAAAATATTGTTAGTTGTTTTTGTTGTTGTTGCTGTTATTTGCTATAGTCGACGTTGATATAAATAAATATGAAATTTTCCAAGTCCAGCAAAATCTATGTATACCTATAGAGAGAGAGAGAGAGAGCATATACAGATATATACCTATATATAGGTACACAGACATACTTTTCTTCACTTGCTATAGTAGCTACTGCCTGGTAGTGCTGCTGCTGCTGCTAAGGCAGTAGAGTTCGGTTTATTTATCGGCTCGACGAGCCCGTATATCTCGGAGGTGTCGGGCGCGTAGGAAGCCGCAAGAGAGTTCGTCCGACGTCCATCCATAAGAGATTATTCTGATATATGCCTAGTGGAGCGCTTTGGCGAGAGGGAAAGGGGAGAGGTTATCCAGCCCTCCTCCTCCTCCTCCTCTTGCGCATATAGGGGGTGTCAGCTTATGAGCTGGAGCGCGAGTTACAGCAGCAGCAGCGGCAGAAGCGCCAGATTTCCTCCTTTCTTGGCCGAGCAGCCGTTTGCTTGAACATACGCGTATAGGTATATATATATGCGCCGTCCTTGCTCGGCTTTATAGCCAATTCATTTTATATGTTATTTCCCATGAAACGTTCGCTCGCCCGGGGGGGATACTCTGCTGTATAATACTGCTGCGGAAAAGGGAGTGACGCGCAAGTATCTAAGGTATACGGCATTTATCCGCGCTACTCGCGAGCGAGTGCCCATATCAGCTGTACCTTAGATGCGGCTGCTTCGATAGCCGAGGATGTATTATAAGCAAGTATCTATTTCGGAAGCGATATTCCTCTTCGATTTCTTACCGGTTCAGCTTTACGATTGGATCAAATCCTCAACGGCTATATGGCTAGCTTGTACAATGTGAATGAATAGGGAAAGGCTTTTGTCACAGGTTCTTGGTATTATTGAGTTAAAACTCTTCTAAGCCTTAAGACGCGCGCATGAAAAGAGGGTCAGCAACCGGCCTCCAGTCATATCAAAAGCTGCGCTTGATATAGGTATATATATAAAGCTTTGAAAAACGAGCGCAAAAGAAGTATAAGAAGACATGTATGTAGGTGTGTGTGTGTATAGGTATGGTATTTCAGTGATTGGAAATTAATGAAAATGAATAAAAATGAGTTCTCGAGCGAAAGCGCGCGAGCAGCTTGAAAAAATAAAAAAGAAGATGAAGAAGAAGAAGAAGTGTTGAATGTGGACGTCGAACAAAGAAAGACGAATTGCGAGTGATTGCTTTGTATTTTTGTATTTTTTATCTTTCATATCCTCTTTTGTAGGCGCGCGCGGTGGCGCTGTTGTTTGGTGGCAAAAGCGTCGGCGGCGGGCTAAGCACGGACGTGTACATATAGCGACGACGATCGGTAGCCAATGACGATGAGACCTGACGTGTGCGTCTTAAAGGGACCGAAGAACTTCTTTCTTTCTCGTTCTCTCTCTCTCTCTCTCTCTCTCTCTCTCTCTCTCTCTGCTTGCGTGGCCATCGTCAGAAGATGAAGAACGACTCGAAGCCTGTCCAGCTTGGGGTTACTAATGATCACCACCGAGCGGACCTTCATGGAATACATATGGAGCGGACAGCGAGCGTCTGAATTAAAATCGCTCGCTCAGGCGCGAGAGGCCCGTGCAGCCATACGCGCTACCTATACCCCCACCCCCCTACTCGCCCAACTCACTCCTCTCTCTCTATATGATTAATGGAAAGTTCACACTCAGAATGCACACGCATACACACACGCGGGATAATTAAGGGAATATATTGTGCGATGCCCTCGGAGTTTGCGGAGCTTTGATGGATCTAACGGCCAATGCTCGATCGCTATCTTATACTCATCCGTTGCTACTCTTTTGCTTCTGCGCTTCTGCTTCTGATGCAGTGGCTTTTGACGACATCCCACTCTGATCATATTTGGCACTTTGATTATTTCGTGCAGATATATGTCATTATAGCTTTTTTTTCTTTTTTTTTTTTACTTACCTCCAACGTGAATTCATTTCTTGCTGAATAGTGACCTTGATCCATCAATGCTTCTACCATTTGTTTATTTTTTTCTGTAATCACAAATAAAAAATAAATTAAATTTTTATTACAAGAAAAAGAAATAAATAAAATTTTGATTTATTTTTTTGTGATAAAATATCATAGAAGCCTTATTTTGTCACATGATAAATGACAAGAGTCTTTGTTCATTTACTCAATACGAAGATTTTTGAGCTTTTATAATTTTAACTAATAATAAGCCTTACGATTCTAAATTATGTACGAGCTAAGAATTGGTTTGCGATCATTAATTTTCAGATTAAGCTTAGTTAAACGTTAATTTGATAAGACCAAGAGAATTGAAATATTTTCCAGGCATCAAAAGGATTTTTTTAAGATTATATTATTAAAGGCACGACATCAATTGAATTCTAATACAATTAATCGGACTGTCAATCTATTACTCAAAGCCTACTTTAACTTATTTATTATTTAGACAAAGATTTTTTTTTTAAATCCAGCTCGATATGCTTTGAATTTTTAATGAAAAAATTTAATCTTTGATCTAAAATAAAAAAGGGATATCATAATAGAGATAAGCCTTTTGGTAAGCATATAGCAGTAAAATTCTACTCTACAGTTCAAATTTAAGAATGCTCCGAGTACTTGTCAGACTCCATAAAATATAAGTTTTACTAAAATGACGAATTTTCGAAAGGCAAGGGTTCGCCTTTATTTTAATCCATCGGTAAAAATGACAAAGTATACTAGATATGTTTAGCGCGGAATGAGCTTGGCATCGCCTCCAGTAGCATACACATATACTCACTCACACGCTCATTCATCAGCAGTGGCAATATCTGTTTCGGCTTGGCTCGCATCGTATATTACAAACTATTAATTCCACGCACGTTTGCAGAGAGAAAGAGAGAGAGAGAGAGAGAGAGAGAGAGAGAATCGCGCGAAATGAATTTCTTCCGTTGGCTCTTGCCCCTCCTCGTCTCTCTCGCTCACAGCAACAGCAGCCTCCCCCGACGACGACCTATTTAAGCCGTCCTGGGAGCTGCTGCTGGATATAAGTAACAGGTATAAACACGACGATTAGCAGCCCCAACGATTCTTCAGCCGGTCAGAGACGATATCCAAGAGCTCGACTTTACGCAGCCACACAGATACATATACACTTACACGCGTGCGGGAGCTCGTGATCTGATAATCGATGGCCTGTTAGTGCAGTCCAACCAAAGGAGCAAATATACACCGAAGAGAGTTGCGAGGGGCTACTGTGGTACAACTGTGAGAAAGAGAGAGAGAGCGAAGACATACATTAATTGTGCACGAAAGAGCGGAGCGGTTAATGCAACATCGATTTATAACACTCGGCTAATCTGTGACAAAGCGCGAGCAAAAAGAAGAGCATTTGAAAGGGCTCGAAACATTTTGAGGTAAGGTGCGTATAAGCTTCCTTCGTCTGCGAGACGACTTTGCCTTTGCTTTCGATGCAATTCATACTTGTAATGTCTCGATTCCCAGCTCGTGCGGTTAAATGTATAAACAAAAATCAAAATAGCAATGTCGTTTAACACTTGTCTGCTGTACACCATCTATATATGTACTGCACCAATGCAACAAGCTATATGATATACGTATGTCGCAAATTAATGGATTTGCCCACAATTCAAATGCAAATTCCGACAATCGAAATAATATACCTATCTACCTATCGTTATGTGACCACCATTACGAATTTATTAATATACATTTATACTAAGCTCGCGACCATTATTTGTTTTATTATTAATGCGGTTTAGCACACGTCACTACTATTGTTTTTCAAAATCCAGACGACAGAATAGCCACAAAATTTAAACTATTAATTTTTTTACTTATTCAAAAATTTTGTTGATATGATTATAATAGTAATTTCTGTAGACGTTATTATATTAACATAATCTATGACACCTTTAATAGATCATATCAGATCCAAGCTGAGTGACCAGCAGCATACTACAACCGCTAACCGCGTGATAGTCGCAAGAAAGTGGAAAATGGAAGGAGAGGAAGAAGAAGAAGAAGAAGATGAAGATCAGGGGTGGCTTAGCAAGGTTTAGAAGCACCTTGGCGATTGGCTGTTTGCACAGGGAAAGGGAGAAAGGGGGAGGGAAAATCGAGGAGATAGGGGGGAGGGAAAGGGAGGGAGGATGGTAGGAAAGGCGCGTGGCGCCGTGCTCTTTTATAAGAAGCTCACATAAATTGCGACAGCCAAGAGTTAAAAGCAGTCTTAAATTACGTGCCGTCGAGTCGTTGATGAATTGAGTGCTCCCACCCTCCCTGCTCGCTCCTCGCCAAGCCTAGCCTGGTGTTGTACTTACACTCTCTCTCTCTCTCTATACTATATGTCTCCTCCTTCATTCGAAGCCCAGCCGCGACCGAGCAAGGAGACTTTTCGCGGCTGCATTACACATTGTTTTTACGCTTCCTCGGTGTGTCCTCTCTCGTGCGCGCGTGCTTCTAGGACCAGGAGGGAAAAAAGATGAGCTGCATCTCCTCAGCTCGGTAACCCGAGGACTATACACTATTGTGCGGGACCGCTGGAGTAATGTGAACAAACGGCTTTTAATAAATTTCTGGGATATACTAGGTATTACTATATAATATTGCTGTTGCTGCTGCAACGCATCGAAACGGGCGTTGTATGTCGTCGACGCAGGTTGGTGGTCCTGTATTAGACAAAGTAAATGCGCGCTATACACTATACTTTCGCGCTGCTCTAAATTGTAAGGCCATCGTTCGAGGTTTTAACGAAATGCCGGTGGTGGGTGTTTAAGTACAGCTTTGCTACAAAATTCGCAGACTCTTTCCTCCGTTTTCCACCTCCTGTCCAGTATATAAGTTCACGTGGACACGCGGCCGCGTACATATACTTTTACGATCTTTAATTAAGTTCCGCGTTGGCACTGCGCCTCTGCTGCTACCACCACCGCCACCACCACCACCACCACCACCATCACAGTAGTAACAGCCTTTTGCAACATGCATATACACACAGAAAAAGATCTCGGCGCGCCCTGAGAGCAAGAAAATCTTGGAAAAATAAGCTATTCCGGACTTTGGCTTCCGAGAATCATATATGATGGCCGAGATGACTCGTAAATCTTTAGTCCGGTTTCTTCTCGTTCTCTTTCTCTCTTTCCCTTTCTACCACCTTCTACTTCGCCGCCTCCCCCGCGTCATCCCATACACCACCACCACCACTTTCCTCCCTCTCCAGCCTCCTCCTCCTCCTCCTCCTGATGCTGCTGCTCTTTCCTTTGTTTTTCCATATCGCCGCGTATTTTATCCACTTTTTGAAATTCTATCTGATTCAAGCCGACTGATTTATATGCGCGATGATGGTGGACACGCGTGCTGGCACTACCAAAGAATCCTACCTACCTACCTACCTACCTCTTGCCCTTCTCCTCCTCCATCTCGTTTTCGCGTTTGAGCTTACTCTGCTGCTGCTGCTCCTTCTTTCTCCCCATCATATCTGGGCTATGATCGAGTTCTCTCCCTCTCGCGAGTTGTAAACGCAGAAAATAACTGGGTTACCTTTCATTTTATTTGCCGACCACACGAGCAACAACCAACTCCTCCCCACATTTCTCCCTCTAGCATCAGCAGTCGGATGCTTTTTCAGAAAAAGCTCACCTTCCGTCAGTGCTGAGGAGCTGATGCGCTTGCTAGTATGTATCCGATGCAGCCATAACTAAGTAAGTAAGTAAGTGGCAAAAGGGACACACGCTCACACATACACACTCGTTCATTTCGAAATACGTTATTGTTCTTGGAATGATTCCAAATAAAGATTTCGACGCCACGATCATCCGCGTGTGGGGAGAGAGAGAACTCGTGTAATAAAATCCTTTTGATGACCAAGTCACACTTGACCTGTCCCCCCTCACCCCCCTTCCCTTCCATATCCCACCCATTTCATCTCCTTTTCAACTCGGCTCAACTTCTTATTGCCACGTTTCTGGGACTATCGCACGACAATATCTCCCCGAAATTTCTCTTTCGAAAATTAATGACTTCATTTTTGCCGAAAATATCCACTTGGCTACTTCATTAAATCAGTCTCTTTCTCTTTCTCTCTCTCGTTGAAATCTCGCCCTCCGATTGCCTGCGACTCGCTCATTATCGTTCTTCTCTCTACTTACTGCTTGCATATATGCATGCGCTTATAGCAGAACCTTGTCATTTTTATTGTTATTATTTCTTTTCTTTTTTTTTTGTAAGACAAATTATTATGATTATTAATACCATTGATACTAAGAATTTTTTCATTTAATACTCCAAACTCTTTTTTAAAAAAATTAAATGAATAAATGATCAATACTCTTATAGTTTGATACGTTGAAGATAAAATAAGTGAAAGAGAAGAATTACGAGGTGAAATTTATGATTTTATTCAAAGATGAAAATAAAAAAAAAAAAGCAAACGAGAGGATCAATAAAAAGAGGTTCTCTGACTGATATTAAGAGGAAGCCCAAAAAAGAAATGAAAAAGGGTGAGGCGAGAGAAAGAACGAGATAAAGAAAGACTCTTGAAAAAAGATCGAGGTCGTCGCACAGGAGAGCCGTATCTTCCAGCAGCAGCAGCAGCTCTGACTCAGCGCGAAATGAAAGAAAAAGTCACACCCAGGAAGAGAAGAGTCTGGGAGAACGGAAGTTGCCTTAAGATTGCCCTTCCCAAACGTATATACGTACCAGGTCGAAAATACGATGCACGTATCATTTGCAGTTATACGTACACACGCACGAAGACCAGCTTACCTCACACCCCCTATGCCTCTCTCTTTCACTCTTTGCACTAATAACGCCCGCACAGCGTCGGACGTCGAGACTTCGTGGGCGACGCGAGAATCACTGCGGCCTGCCTTTCTAATGTGCACTTCGTCCCTTGCATCCTTCTCCTTCTTCTTCTTGGACCAAGACGTCTTGGTCCAGTATATATGTAGCAGCAGACCAAGGGTGTGAGAAAATGAATGGAACAACAGCCATTTCGACCGATGAGCAAATGTCAATATTTATAAGCTATTGTGTTGCGAAATTACGAACTCGGCTGTATATGTAGGAATAAAAAAGAAATACAACTCTGACTGTTCTGTAGATGTATTATTCAAGTGCAGTTACAGAGCTAAAAATATCATCTAAGTATTTTGAAAATTATTAGTCTGTTATACATTGAAAATGATGACAAAATAATATTTCTGAAAACATTGAAAAAAATTTGTAAAACAAGATCAAGTGAAGAGCAGATCTGAAAGGTAAGAAGTGAGACCATTACCGATTCGGTGAAAGTGTCAAGATCGCGTGCGAAAAGGATTCTTACTTTCTTACCACAAAGGTGGTGGTGTTCGATTAAGCAGCTGTATAGATGAAAGCTTAGCCTCGAAGAAGGAGGAGGTAGAAGGAAGAAGAAGAAGAGCTAAGATGTTCGACGATGCTGGTATATAAGGTAGACTACAGAAGCGCAAGGACTATAAATCATAATTAGGTTGTGAGCGGTAGCCGAGTAGCGCGGCTGCAGACCCATTAGCAGCAACAATGCAGGAGTATATAGCAGCCGCAACAGCATCAGCATCAGCGGCAACCGAGAAGCTTAAGACAACGTTGTTACCAAAAGAGCAGCAGAAGCCCGAGACTCACTCGCGTCTGCAGCTTTTCTATTCATTAACCACGAGCTCGATCATCATGGACAGGAGGCTGTTGCTGCTGCTGCTTTTGCTGTGCTATAATATGAAAATAATGATTCGCTACTACTACCCAGCTTATTATTTAACTTACATATTCCATGTCATGAGAACATTAATCTCTTTACAAATTTGATCTTTTTTTTTTCAATGAAAGCACTTTGCGATATTCGTTAAAGCAATGTGTACAGCCACACCAATAATTATCAAGGCTGTCCTCCCTCCTGTGCAATATACGTTTCGGCACTTGCAAACATGTTTTTATATCACCTCAAACAAAAACAAATAATTATTAATTGCATTGTTCCTTTGTCAAATTTTAAATTATTAAAGTTGAATATAATAAACAGCTTTAAATTTTTTACAATCTTGAATGAAGTATGATTAATATGGGAACACAGCAATATGTCTGTGGAATTGATTGAAAAAATAACAAAGAAAAACAAAGAACGGAGCATAAATAATAACAGAAGTGCTTTGGAAATTCGTCAAAGCACTTGAAATCGATGGAGGTCCAATTCAAAATAAGACAGCGAAATACAAGAAAGAAAGGAAGAAGAGAGAATGAAAAATTTTATGCGAGTCATTCGGCGCCCACGTGAAATCTGTACTTGAGAATAAGAAGAAGAAGAAGAAGAAGAAGAAGAAAAAGAGTAAACTCGTCCATATTCCATGAATGAGCGTATGCTTGTGACAGAGAATAAACAAAATAATGACGAAGCATAATGCAACTCTGAGTCTTTCTCTCCCCCGTGGCTGTTTGATGGTTAGTGACAAGAGTTGCTGCTGGTATACTTGTATTATATAGGTATGCATGCACTTTCGAAGACTTCTGTGGGGCTTGACAGCTGGAATCAAGGAGCTGTGGAAAAAGGAAGAGATGAGTTCACAACTGAACAGAAAAGATAAGGAAGGGAAAAGACAATGTCGCTGACACTGGATACGACATTTACGGTAGCTTGACACCTATTACGAATGATTACGTCCTTCTTCTTCTTCTTCTTCTCCTTCCTCAAGATCTCTCTCTTGAGATACTTGTCTAACTTTGTTCACACGTACACGTTCTTTCGATTTTCCTTCCAGATTCTAATACTAAAAGTACTACTTTTGATTTTGCTATCACTACTAAATTTTACCCTCGATACATTTTTTATTGAAATCTCCGATTGAACAACAATCATTATGGATATTGTAAGGGTATAATGCATTAAAAATGACGACTTTGAAATTTTATTCAAGTTTAAGTCTGAAATACACGTATGAAGAATCATTCAAGAGTTTTGATGTCATATTGAAAGGTAGAAAGGTGGTTCGCTTGATTGCTGACACGAGAAGACGACGACGACGCATCGACCAATATTCACTCACACGATTCAAAGTAGTAATTTCCACTGAAAGAATTTCAGACCACCAAAGGCGAAGAGTAGTAGTAGTAGTAGTAGTAGTAATAGTTGTTGTGCTGGAGTAAGAGAGCTTCGATGGTGCCTTCTGCGCTTGTTGCAAAGCCACTTGAACAAGCAAACCCCCCAGCTCTCTTCTCTCGTCACCCCCTTCCCTCTCCTTCCCACTTCGCATTCGAAGAGACACGAGTCTATACGTTAGAAAATTGAAGATTCATCTTTGAATCCCACACCAACTATGAAGGCTATTGAGAAAAAACAAATCTTATGATGCTTCTCTCCCGGAGGCACACTTGATCGCTGCGTATAAAAATTTTTAAATGACTTGGAAATAAAAATAAACTCCGAAGAATAAAAAAGTGCGTATCACTACTCAATAAATGTCAAAACTTTTCTTCGAATCAAAATCAATTATAGATAAAATCAATTCTCATTTTTCATCTCGTAACAAGGAAGCAGATAATATATTATTCATCATCGAAACAATATAAATCAGATTCAATGCTTTATGGAATTTATACAGTAATAGACCAACACGAAAGCTGTGTGTGTTAAAAATAGTTTGCTAAACAAGATATCATAATTATGATGGGTGTGTATTCAATATAATGATGCTAGAATCGTGTCGAATGTGTAGAGAAAGACTTGATGAATACATTTTGTAAAAATGTGTTGTCAGGGAGAAAGAAAGAAAGAAAGAGTGGCAGAGTTGTAAAGCATCAAAGTTGTAAAGCATCAATGAAGCTGAAAATTCTCGAGTAGGCGCGAGGAGCAGGAGAGAAAAATTATTTTTCACCTTCGCTCATCATTAATCACTTGCGGGGATTTTCAAATCGAGCCATTTAATCGTCAGTCTTAAAGCTCTCAATTTCAATGCGGGGTGTAGGTGAAGGAAAAGGAAAAAAGAATGAAAAAGAGACGGGAAAGAGACAGGCATCATTAGTCGTAACTGGCGTGGCGTGGTCCTCCGGTGTGATGTGACGTGTCCCGCCGTGTGTTGACGGAAAAGCCTGTAAAACGGAGCGGGCAGGAGGTGAGAAGGTGGAGGAAGAGCTGCTAGAAACTGCTAGCCGAGGAGATCAGCAGCAGCGAACAGAAAGGAGCTAGGGTCTGGCTTTATAAATGAATTTCCGTCCGTGTGAATGTGTGTGTATGTGACAAGGACGTCTTAACTTGAAATTGACCAGTCATGGCAGGGAACTGATCTCCCTTTCCTCATACCACAAATGGAAATTCTCCAAGGGAATATAGCCGAAATGGAACACAACTTAACTTGTTTATTTATTTGTTCATCTATTCATTCTTGACAGGTTGAGCCATGTAATAAGGAAATGCAATTTTTACCTCCAAAAAAAAAAGAAGAAAAAAAATAATAATAAAATAAAAAGGATTGTATCATTTCCTTTTCGAGGCTTATATCGATCGGTTAGGTAGGCTATACCTATATTATTGTCATTATTGACAATGATTAATCATCCGATCGGTTGGGCGTGAATGAGAGCGACGAAAGATCGAGATAAATGAAATACACAGGCTGAATAATAATCGATATGAATAATGAATATTGTGTTGGAATCGAGATGAAGGTATAAGGTACGCATCTCTGAGTTGACGGTAGCTTCATCGCACTGCGGAAGCCAGCATTTTAGTAGAAGCAGTAGCAGCACAGTAGTCGTCATCCCATCGTCTCCCAGCGGATGACCGTGTGTGGGGCGCCAGGTTGCATTAGCTGATGGATGTATCGACGTGTGTCCCTGTATTCGGTGGATCACGTGAGAAGAAGGAGCGATGACGTGGAGCACTGGCATCAGGATCGCCGGGCAGATAAGCGCGGAGGAGACCTATTAATAATGGGCAGGATGTAGGCATATGCATCGAGTCCGATCTGCGATTCGCGAGTAGTAGCAGTAGTTGTAGTAGAGCCGAGCCCAACAAAGACTATACACCAGGGAGTCGCTCTTATACATATAGGCTGATGCTGTTACGGAGAAGCTGAACATGCGGGAATGGAATTCGGTAGCCACTACCGTAGGTAGTACTCACACTATACACACAGCAGCCAATGACTCTGGCGTTAAAATATGGTAATCGAGACGCGAAATCGGCACATCGACTGCTAGACAAATGATGCTTGCCTGCTTGCCTGCCTGCTGCTTGGGTTCTCTGACTCGACTCCTTGGACCACCTACGGATCGACCACTTGTCCTTTTGCCTTCTTATGCTTGTCTTACCCGCCACTACTACTTCTGCTCCTGCTGCTGTTGCTGCTACTTTTGCATCTTACCTTAATCACTTGTTTTTCTTTCTCATCTCTTTTTGTTTACTCTTCTTTATCCCGAGGGAGACCATTTATAATGATATCATATTTTTATATTGAACATCAATTTTATTCCTCTCTCTCTCTCTCTCTTCTTCTTCTTCTTCTTCTTTTCCTCTCGACGATCGTCTATTTTCTCAAATTTATTGTCCATTTGTCTGGTTAAAAATTTATTTTTGAATTCTTTTGCTGCTTTAATAAATGTAGTGTGTTCCATTGATTAATGTTTGTAATACTTGGAATATCTTCTCTTTCTCGTCGTGAGACAATCAAAACGGAGGCTCAAGCAGGGGCTATATTCAATATAATATGTGTGTTGTGCTGCGTCATTGATTAAAGCTAAACTAAAACAAGCATATTTTTGCATACCAATACGCAGAGAGGAGTAGTAGGTATACATCACCTTTCAAAGTTTACGTTATTATATATGTAGGTATATATATATTGTACGATCGACATCGATGACCCTCTAAAAACTCTTTATGCCTTATTTGCATCGGCTAAGTTTTAGTAGCACGTCGTAAGGTTCGAATTCTTGAATCAATAAAAAAGCAGATTTAATGAGTATGATTTTTTTTTTATTTTTATTTATGGAGAATGAAAATACGATAAAAAGCAAACGTTTAAACTGCAAAGTCTTTGAATTTATAAATCTTAAATATAAATAGAAAATAAAATATTTATATACAATTTTTATTTTTGTCTTTATATAAAAAAAAAAAAAATTGTTATCGAGAATGGAAGTAACAATTAAATAAGCAACAAAAATAAATATAATTTGGTTTATGTAGATTAAAAAAATAATAATAATAATAAAAAATAAGTGAGCGAGGGTGGAGAAAGGAGTGGAGCAGGGAATAGTATAAGAGATGAATAGAGCGCGGTGGGGAAAAGAGAGGTAGAGAAAGAGGAAGGGATAGAGGGGGATAGGAAGAAGGACGCTCTTATAATGACGGGGCATAAATAACTCGGACGTTTACGCGCGCATTGATTTAAGCAAACTAATGATTTCACTTTGACCGGTCGGCAGGTAAGATCCGTATAGATACAACCGCCGAGACTGCCTGTCATATTGACATTTATATCCTCGCGCGTAATTTACATGTCTACGAATGACAATTATGCTTCTCAGCCTCTCTCTCTCTCTCTCTCTCTCGCTTGCAACTTGTGTGCAGCGCGCCTTCGTCTCTGCGAGCCATGGCTTTTCAGATGCAATTGCATCTTATACTCTAGTAATTATAGCTTCTTGCCGAAATGGCAAGAACTCACGTCGTCTCTAACGTTATGACTTTTTCAAGCAAATTGACTGCACTTTAAATATTATTATATTTCTCATATATAAATTACATACACGTTTATTCATTTGTTCATTTATATTTTATAATACCAACATCTTTTTACAGACTTTTTTATTCTTTAAACAAAGTCAGCAGTGTAAATTTCGTGCATCTTATACTTTGACATAAGAGTTAAAAAAAGTATTGTATTTATTTTGAGTATCTCTCAAAATTCTAATAAAATGTACAGATTATGAAAACATTATTCGACTCCGAGGAATATGTGAAGGATAAATGGAAGCAGCTTGTGCTGCAGATATCTGGGTACAGAGGTGTAAGCTAAAAAGTGAACTAAAGAGACACCGAGGGTAGGTGTAGAGAGAAGAAAAGGCACATATTCTGTAGGTAGGTAGTTAGGTTCACTGCAATGTCCGATAAGTCTGAAGGGTCTGAGCTTGAGGAGATGACATTGACGGGTTAATACTTAGGACTTAAAACAAAGATTAACTCATCCGTCAGTATATGTAGGTATATGTATGCGATACACACACACACACACACACACACACACACACACACACACACACACACACACACACACACACTCACTTAGTTTATTCGACTAAGTCGGATGTTCACATAGGACATGAGAAAAATATATACACAAATAGGATTTGAATTTCCCTTCTCAGTTTCCATAATAGTATTTCTCAAATTCTATCTGATTTTTTAAAGTAAACATCTTTCATTTCTTAATTTTGAATCGAAAATCATTTCGTTGTTTTGTTATTTCTTATACTTAAATAAATTGCTAGAAAGAAAAAGAAAATTAAGTTTTTATCACAAAAAAGACATCCATAATTAATTTATAAATGTTTATTTTTTAATAATAAAAAAAATGATAAAAATCCAATAATAATATAGAAATGAATCGATATAATATCAAGAAAGCAAGGGATGCTCGACCCAGATTTGCCGTATATAGAGGTGCGAGCGACTAGTCGCTGTCGTCCTTTGTATATTCCCTCTGGTGCAATCCCGGTGGCCATATGTATAGCCAGAAAGGGAGAGAGGAAGGGAGGGAGAGCGTATATATAAACTCTTATCGCTCCAGTAACATATGAATATTCTATGCAGCTTAAGTATAGGCCAGGTTTGCTGCTATGCTATACTACTACTCCCGGCGTCGAAACGTGCACGTGTTATATGCGACACATATACAAATACCGAGCAAGCATAAGGGAGAATGCTGGATGAGAGAAAGAGAGACAGAAAGGAAGGGAGAGAGAATGAAAGGGCGATAGCAAAGGTCGAAGGAGGATAGGTTGGTAGATGGGAGGGGGGCAAAAGTGGTAAGAGAGAGAAATTTAGCAGTGCATGTGCAGTGCTCGACCGAATGATTAATTACTACCGATAGGCCGAAACCAAGCGGGCTTCTCGCTTGCGCGCGTAGTATGCGTTTTCACGCTGCCGAGGAGTCGTGTGTATGTGTGCTGCGACGTTATTCGAGAGGTAGCTAATTCAGCTTGGTAATAACTCTGATTTACACGCGGCTGGCCTCTTGTTCCTCGAGGTGATGATTCGCTCAACTCGAATTGTCTCTTTCATTAACTATCGGTTACTCGCTACCTATTTATTTGAGATCTTAGAATCTATATATGCATCACCAACTTTTTGAAGATTTTTTTTTTCAATAAAATTGATTATTGGAGTATCAGTATTGTTAACAATTCAATGATTTTCTTCGTAAGAGCACTTTGACACTTTCGCGGTACATGCGTCAATTGTCGTGATGAAAGGGTAGTGTCGCGATGTAAGCTTGGTCTTCTTTCTAGGAAAGGCGGGGACAAGTCTGAGAACTCGGTTTTCCGATTCGACGTCTCTGGAAATTGAAAGCGACCATGCGTGTCCACGATGTGTGTCTGCTGCAGAGATGAGAAAGAGAAGATGAGGCTGTTGGAGGGGGTGGGGGAGTCTAAGTGTAGAGATAGGAAAAGAAGCGCGGGTGAGAGTGACGCGCTACATGATGAAGTGTGAAACAGGTGCTGCGCTTGTGTCCCGTCCGTTTGACACTCCCCCCTCCCCCTCCTACTCATCCCTTCAAACGCATTTAAGCCTTTACGCAGCTTCCTTGCCTTTTTGGACTGCGTCTTGATTGCTGCAACAACTTATAGATCTTACACACACGCATACGTACATTCGCCCCCGCCACACTTAGCAAATCGTGTGTAACGGCGCGTACAGAAACGCCCGCTAGACACACCCGCTTTTCGCGAACCTTTTTGCTTTTATATTCTTATTTCGATCTTATTTCTATTTCTCTTTAATCATGCTCTTCAATGTCGCAATTTTTTTTCCATTTTTATTTCTAACTAGGGGGTTCGGCAGAGGTCATTTTCCAACTCGACTGTGTGAGACGACAAAGACGAATAATATACTGTTTGATTTCTTACTTTTTATTTATTATTCTTTTCTGTGAATTGTTTCAATTTAATAACTTGTTCATTTTAAATCTTCTGTATTTTTATTATTTTTTTTTTCGGTTAATTAAATTATTAAAATTTTTGTATGCTAAAAAATAATTTTATCAAACGAAAACTATAATAAATTGTAATATATAAATAAATGTTGAAATAAAAACAAAAGTGATACGTATATCTGAAAATGTAACCAAAGTAAACTAAAATTCCAACTTAAATTTATATCTATAAATGGAATAAACGAATGCCGAGGGTTGATAATTGTATAAAGTCATTTGGACGTACAGAGAAAAAGAAGAAGATAAATAAGAAGAAGAAGAAGAAGAAGAAGCAAAAGTCTTCTTGTTTCCTTGGCTCCTGCTTCAAGTAGTTTACAAAGAAGAAGGAGGAGGAGGAGGAGGAGGAGGAGATATACGCGACTAATAAATCAGTAGTGCCTCGCGAGTGGCGACAGGGTATAGCGCACACGCGTGTATAACGTTACGCTACGGGCGTATATTGCTGCTGCTGCAGCATGGCTTTAAAGTGAAGAGAAAAATAAATACAAGATTGGTAAAGGGAATCTGTACGTGTGTGTGTATGCAAGAGGTGTAAAAAGAAAAGATCGAGTTGGCACACAGTATAAGAAAAGAGACAACTGCAGGCGCGGAGGTATAAGTGTAAACCGAGCTTATTGCTTATTTAGTCCCGATGCTTGCGAATCTTTGTAAAAGTCTGTCTTTTTTTTTTTTGCTCACTTACCATTTGCTGCAGCACACGGCACAAATGAACCACTGCGACTGGTGTATATTATGTGTGTATTATTTGGCCTTAAACACTTACTCCTGCTGCTGAAAGTGTCATTGGGAGGCTGGAACATATAAAGGAAACAAAATATTGACAATAATCTTATTTTTTGAAAATAAAAAAAAAAGTAAGCAAACTAGACATTATTTATAATGGGGCGCAATATAATGAGTTATTGCAGAGCATATTACACAAGTGTGTGTATGTATATGTGTGCGTTACTTCAGAGAAATGTTTTCGAACACGAAGTAAGTAGCAGGAGTGGCAATCCAGCCGAAAACTGAAAGATTTCTTCTCCCCCGTCGTCTCTTCGTACAATCGCATGAACGCACTCCCGGCTGGCTGGCTGACTCTCTGAAGGAGTCATTCGGTGAGCCAGGCGGTGGTGCTGGTGTCGGTTCGTGGAAGCCAAATAGAGCACGCGACGGAGTAATTGCAGTCGCAACATTTTGCAAAGAGTCGCGCGAATGGAGAAAGGGAAATATAGAGAGAGAGTGGGTGAAGAGCAAAAAAGATGAATTGGAGGTGGAGGTGGAGAAGGAGAAAGAAAGGGCCGACAGACGAATAGCGATGCATAAGGCGATCCAAGTAGTACATGCCGGGATAATAAGATGAGACGTGGACAAAGAGAGAAACTGGTAAGAAAATAAGAGAGAGAGATATATAGAAGAGGGGGTGAGATGGGCTTTCCCTTTGATCCTAATTCTCATTCGCAAATACGCGTGAGTCTCGAACGGGCCGGGCCGATGATTTAAGAAGCTGCGTGCAGCTCTTATGCCTATATATCTGCTCGCTCTCTTTCGCATATAGTCTCGGCGAGCTTATTTATTGGCGGTATTAAGCTCTGTGAGAAAAATTGAGCGGAACGAGCTAGGAGACGACCGGCTGCTGACAGCAATTGCGACTATACGCTATTGCTATTACTGCTTCAATTTCTCCGCTATTTATTTTCGGATGCAGTATATAGTATATAGCTTGCATCTTCCTCCTTTGATGAGGCTTCTATATTCTTCCCTCTGTCGTTTTAACACTTGTGCTCCTCGTAGTTGCTATACCTACTCGTAGTCTCATTTTTATTTCAACACTCTTTATGGTATACATATACAGAGAAAATATGAGGCGAGAATCGGAAGATCAAGCATCAGAACGCGTGGGTGGCGAGCCGCAACTTGCGGATAAGACCGCGAAGATCAAGCTCGCGATAATTAAAATATTCGATGTGGCGGCACTTCGGCTTCGGGCATCGATTATGGGAAGCTACACACACACATATATATACATAGTCGCTCGCGTGCGCCGTACTACCCGGAGGCTGAACGTCGTTGGTGATCCAGAGCTGAGGCACGCGCGCGCTAGTATATACGAGTACGAAGGAAGGAACGAACAAGAGAAGGGGAAGTATAGGGCCCTCGGGGTTTGTTGCGACGATCAGTGGGCCCTGATGCACCTACTCCTTTCACTTATCGACGCGGATCGCGCGTCAAATTCTCTCACCTGGCTCTCATCCTTGTTTTTCCCTGCATCGACGACTCGACTGCTTGCGCTTGCTTGCCGGCTTTATCGCGCGGCCTGCATCTATAACTAAAAACCTGGCAAAAGCGCCAGCCAGCCAAGCTATCCACACTTCGTCCAGGAAATTACGCCACTCACGAGGCGGCACTTTTTGTCAGATTCCCTAGCGATTGTCGAGTGAGAGAGAAAGAGCAAGACACTGCGCACATGTGGGGAATAACGCACGACTAATGGCGAGCTATACTGTATACATATATAGATACAGAAGACGCGAATCTCAAGTCGAAGTCGCTCTCGGTGTATATACAAAAGCATTGGACGGTAATGGCACTTCTGCGGGGTGTAATATCGGGTGGAACTACGTGTGGGGCCGAGAGACACTATAGGTATATAATATATATATCGAGCTTTTTTTTCTCTTTCTTTCCCTGCGCACTCGATGATGCCTCTGCCCCTGGACTATTAGTAATTGATTGGTCATACAGCCGTGCCATTATTCTCTTCGAGGTCTCAACACTCTCTTTTATCCTCTTCCTCTTTCTCTCTCTCTCTCTCTCTCTCTCTCTCTCTCTCTCTCTCTCTCTCTCTCTCTCCCTCTCCCTCCCCATCTCGATACACCCGCAGCTCGTGAGGCTATACACGTACGAATCCTACATGCTTTCTCTGCCAGCATCACTTCTATGGAACATAGCAACTTTTGAAGAGTATCTCTCGCCTCCTTTTTGCCCCTCGGGTCTTAGACTTCGGAAACTCTCCGAGCCACTGCCAACACTGACTCTATGTTCACGTTTTTCTACCGGTGTGTATACAGTTCATTCCTGCAATTACATCGATACTTTTATTTACTTTTTTTTCCCTATCTTTTTTCTGATAATATTTTCTTCCATTAGTTCTGTGTCCAGTAACATTTCATTTTCATTTTTATGTTTAAATAATTCAAATAAACAATATTATTGTGTTCAACTAGGTTTTTGAATAATATCATAAAAAATTGAGTATTTTATAATCGAGAGTTAGCAAACAAATTTTGTTCGAAAAACCAGTAAAATATGGAAATTCCTAGGTAATAAAAGGCAGGTATTGAAGGTAGAAGGAAGAGAGAGAAAGCGAGTTTGAGAAAAGTAAATAAAAGAGGGTGAAAGGGGGGGAAGGGGAAGGAGAGAAAAAAAGCTGTGTAAACTGTAGTAACCGATCCTGCGTGCCGTATGGGTGCAGGTATAAAGGAAAAGCGAGTTCGTGAAGATGGAGCAGCGGTGAAAAGGAAAAAAAAGGCAAGAAAGAAAAAATAAAAAAAGAGAAGAAGAAGAAGAAGAAGAAGAAGAAGGAGGATAAAAAAAGAAGGATTTCGCGTGAAGGTAGTAAGGGCGAGGTCATAAACAAAGCCAATAAAATATTATACACGTACAACCGAGTGCAAACTCGCGACTGCAGAGCAGCAGGAGCATCTCAGCAACAGCAGCAGCATATATACAAGCTGTAGGTAAAAGACATTCCTCTCTCTCTCTCTTGCTAGGGCATGTGCAAAAGAGGGACGCGGAAAGGAGAGAAACAGAAAAGTAGAGGAGCAGAGAGAAGGAGGAGGAGGAGGCGGACTACTCGTGGTGGCTGGAGGAATAAGAAAAGAGCCGCGGTCAGTGTCGGGTCGTAATGACGGCCACAAGCTATAATTGCCTGAGCGGGAGGATTGAATTTCTATATTACCACAAAGATCGCGAGCCTCCTCTTCTCTTCACCTCCTCCTCCTCCTCACTCTCATCCTTGCTTCTTCGAGACCCTGTGTGAACGCGCTTGGCCGTATATACAAGAGCTCCATGAACTTTCTCGGTCGAGGGAAGAATCAACTTACCCTATACACAGCAGTAGCAGTATAGTAGCAGAAGCAGCCCTTCTCGACTATACAGACTATACACTATACCTATAGATGATAGGCCGACTGGCTTTTCTCGCGCACGAGTAGTCAACAACGATGTCATCGTGGCTTTCTCTCTTGCGCTTCGATAGATTCGGTCAACCCCCTGCAAGTAAGTGCAGCCCGTGGATTCGAGCCAAACGTATAGGTCTGGGAGGGAAGAGAGGGAGAAAGAGAGAGAGAGAGAGAGAGAGAGAGAGAGCCCAAGCCTGATATATGGCTGTATCTCTCGCTAACATTTGGCAGACGTAGATATATTATATGCGCATATAACCCCGCACTCCCTCACCCTCTCTCTTTCTCTTTCTCTTTCTCTCTCTACGACGTTAATTTATTTATTCTATAATTATCCTGTACAATTGGTAATGCGTGCGTGTGTACGCCACCGCCACGCAGTGTATTTACAAACGTTCATATAGTGTAGGCATAGAGAGTACATACATACATACATACATGTAGAGAAAGCAATGCTGCGAGTACATATTGCACGCCAACGACGACGACGACGACCGACGTCGACTACCTCCTCCTTCTACACCGACATTGGCATTTGCGACCGCTCTAAACTCGGACTTGCTATTAATCCTGTCCGATTGAAAGATGAAAGTTCACTATATACTATTGCGCTGTGTTTTACACCACGGACAGACACATACACACACACACATACCTATATATTATTGCCAACTGGTATTTTATATTAATTTTATGTATTTTATCTTGAAGCGCTCGCAAATCACTGTGTGTATCGTCTGACTATTTCCTATTTTTAAAATAAAATTTCTATTTATTAAATACAAGTATGTATATACCATGGAAAAAAACTGATTATCTGGTTTCGTTTTCTCAACATAATAAGATCATGATCAGGCATAAAAAAGGAATGTGTTATGTAGAGCTTTTCATAAAGTGTGCAAATAAAAAATTAAGTAATAAAAATAACGTCACGAAGGTTGTAGCAGCTATATAGGAGAAGAAAAGAAGGATAAGTTAAGTAAGAAGAATGGTATATTATTCATAAATGCAAGAAGGTTTGCTTTGAAAGTATCGACTGAAAATGTTGGCATTCGATGTAAGGGATACAAAGAGCGAAGAAGACGGAATATTATAGAAGAAATACAAAGGTAGGACACGAATGTGAAGAAGAAAAAGAAGAGGAGTGGAGTGGGAGGAGAGACCAAATGTAGCAGAAGCAGCAGCAGCAGCACAGTAGTATTGCATACTCGAGTGCAATAATAATTGCAGCGCTGGTAGTAATAATGTAACATATAGTTAGGTGCCATCCGGCGCGGGTCGGTGAAGATGAAAGATTCCAAGCGGGTCGTCTTCGTCGTCCTCGTCGTCATCGTCATCATCGCCAGCGAATGTATAGCCTGGTCCCAGGGACAGAATGTGAGCTGCACCTCGCTCATTCCCATGCGGTGTGGGTTTTAAGGGGTTACAGAGAGCCCCGCGCTCTATATGACCGATATGTGCGAACACATGTTGACTTGGCCGATGGCCATTCAAGCGTGTTTGACTCATGCCAAGCCTCCCTCCCTCCCTTCGTGTACATAATATACATATACCTACACGTCTATATACAGATATGAAAAGCAGCCCGACTGCCGGGACACACCCTCGCTTATACATAGCTGGTGAAAACTTTGTATGCGCCCGCAATATAACGTCGTTGGTGGCGTGTGATGGATCTTTGCATGAGTTAGTGAACGCGTAGGTATGTGTGTATACGCGAAATCTGCGCGCGCTCTCGCATTATTTGTGAGGGGCCGCGTATATACCGATACCGTATAATCACCGGGGCCCAAGCAAGACGACCGAGCTGCAGTGCTATGGTACCGCTGCTCAGCCACATCGCGGTTCACGCTCTCTTTCTCTCTATATATACATACATACGTACATAGTGGCTTCTGCTGTTGCTGCTGCTGATGCTATGGGAAATGCACGTGTGTCATTAAGCCTGGCTTCGTCTTTACTCCCTACTATACTCCCTCGATGTCTCTTCTCCAGACAATCGGCCTTTCAAAAGAAAACTGATTTTAACTCGCTTTACTTTTATGCTTGTATGTAAGTGTCCCCGTCTATTATTATTTGTTCTTCCTACCTTCCGCACGCAATCTTTTTCCCACTCGTATTCGCGAATTTTATTCCTTTCTTTAACCCACCCTCTCCCTCCCCCTCCCGCCCAGCTTTTTTCTTTCTTTCTTTCTTTCTTTCTTTCTTTTTATTTCTTTTTTCTGTTACTCTCCATTACTTTACTTTGCTTTTACTGATAATACTAGTAATTCTGCATTAATCATTCTCACGTTCTTTTGACCTTCATTATTTAATGACAAATTATCAGCATTTTCAAATACTATACATGCACTTACATGTGGATGAACAAAAGCTATTCTCCTTTATTATATCCATACAATGCAACTAATTATTCTCCTTACTTATAAAATCATGAAACAAAAAAATATAAAATAAATAGTAAATGAACTTGAAATGTTAAATTTAAAAAAAAAAAAAATACCTCGTGATCGAGACGCCGAGTGGTGCATAAGCTGAAGCATGAAAAACGTGTGGAAATGCAAGTGGCTGGATCAAGTCTCGATAGATTGAATGGATGTCGGTTATTGTTGTGCGCTTGAATGAGCGAAACAGCAGTAGGAGCAGGCTGGTTGGCAATATAGAATCGAGATTTTATCGCGCTTGAATCGAGCATGCAGTTCGGTTGGCGGCGGCAGTGCGCAGAAATGCGAAGCCCCCGCGGGAGCTCCGGAGTTCATCTCCCATGGACACTGCTGGTAAAGGGGAAGGGGGAACACACACACACAATGAGAGGCAAAAGACGGTGGCTGCTGCTGTGGGCCTCAGTTCGAGGAGTCGAGCCCACACATAGTCGGATTGCGGTGTGTTGTTGGCTGCTGTATCCCCGCATCCACCGACAGGCGCCAGCGGGACGATCTGCCTCTATCTCTCTTACTCTCCTTCTCATCCTCTCTCTCTTTCTCTCTGTTTCTCTGCGTGGGCCACGTCCATCTTCTCCGCGAACCCTCGCACAATAGCTTCTGTTTAGAGTAACTCGCGCTCTTGGGGGCTGCTGGACTGGATGCTCGAGCGAGTAACCCAAGTCCCTCACTCTCTCTCTCTCTCTCTCTCTCTCTCTTGCTCTCTCTCTCTCGACCATCTTACGCCGGATAAATCATCGTAAGAGACAGAGGGGGAGATATCATTGAATCGGCTGATGGCCAGAGCCGCCGCACTTGACATAGTGGCCGCGCGCGCTGTCCGGTTGTTGCTGGCTGGCTGAGGATCTCCTTTAACTATACACCTTCCTTCATCTCATCCTCCCTTCTCTTTTCTCTTCTTAACCCTTAACCATCAACCCACGCCTATATTCGCTCTATGTACCCGCGTTGCTTACATTATCTCGCTTCTTTTCGTATTATTATAATAAGTATATATACTTTCGTTATATACTGTATACTTTACTTGCTATACATACAAATTTATCATAAATTGAAAATTAAAAAAAATTTATAATATTAAATAATTGACAGCAAACGCCAAATTATTTCAATGTATCAGAGTAAAAATGATTAATCTGGAAGAGTTGAATTAGATAGTTGATAGCTTTCGTTTGAATATTGATAAGCATATAAATAAAAAATTTCAAATAATAATAATCGATCGATAACATTTTTTTGTAATGATTCATTATTTTAGCTGATCAATTCACGCTTGAACTTCGAGACAAGAGTTAGTAGCGAAAAATTGAAGAGCTGTAAGAACAAGAGAGAAGAAAACAAAGACAGTTGATATAAGACGAAAGCAAGAGAGTAAAACCAAGGGTGAATGTAGAAGGAAGAGGAGAAGGTGGTGGTGGAGGTGTGGGGTCTGAAGAAAAGAGCGAAGAAAAGAAGAGAAAAGGAAAAGAGAGGCAGTCGCTCATCTTGGAGGGCTGGATACACACAGTAGCAGTAGACTCTTCTCATATAAAGCGATATAATCACCTGGCATGACTGCACACTATCTGATCCATACCAGCAGCTCATATACACGTATTATATAGGTGTATACGTAAGCGAACTGGGAGGTAGAGACACTATACTCGCACACATACACAAATGACTGGTAGGAACCGCATTTGAATTCTCGACGATCATTACTCACTGCTCCTGATATTACTTCAATTCAATCAGTGTCTTGCCACTGGCTTGCGCGCGCGCGCTCGTGCGCCTCGCCTGAGAAAAAAATAAATGCGCGTGGCCAAAAGAATGCAGGAAAGAGCAAGACGAATGATCAAGGACGCACCGTGCATGGAGGAGAGAGCCTTCACAATATGTGCGATCTTTTTTTTATTTTTACATATTCGATTCATTTGAAAATTATCGAGTGCCTACATCAGACCGATTATAAATTAAAAATTGGATTAATATTTTAAAAAATAGTTTAAGCATGCTATCAATGAAATGAAGCTTACAATCATGAATTGGCAATATGAAGCGGTAAAATTATTGAAATTGAAGATGATTCGATTCGATATTCATTACTTTCATTCAAAGTACTTTTCTTCGCAGTGGGATTACGACGCTCAAGTTCACCGATTCGACGTGAGTATATATAACTATTCGACAAAAGGTAAAAATAAGAAAGGGGAGAAGGAGAAGAAGAAGAAGAAGAAATAAGAGGTGATGGAAAAGAGAAGAGAGAGAGCGAATAAGGAATGAAAAAGCGCAATAATCGCGAGAGCAAAAAGGTGGGAGGGGGAAGGGCAATTTGTCAAAATGGCATTGACAGTGTCGGTCGGCTATCTTTCATGGCGCATCGCAGTGCTACTGTTTTATACTGCTACTGCTACTGCATTATCCATCAGAGAAAGAGAGAATATGGTCCTTCCTTCAGCAACTGATAATCCGCGGGTTGCCCGGCAGTGCTGCTGCTGCTGTGCCAATGTTCTCCCTCCCTCTCTCTCTCTCTCTCTCTCTCTCTCTCTCTCGGTCAGTTCTCTTTACTCTTTCTCCATCTATATCTACTGGCACTCACATCATTCACATTTAGTCTCCCTCGATCCTTCCACCCCATCCATATATACACACTACTTCTTCCCTCTCTCTTATACGGAGCGAGTAATTCCAAATTGGTAATCACGCGATGGCGCCAGGCTCTCGAGCAGACCGTCGGCAATCTTGCTTGCGTCTTGTTGTTTGCTTCTTAAAGGCAAAATGTCGAGAAGGGAAGAGAAAGAGAGAGAGAGAAGGGGGTTTGAACGAATCTCTTTTGAGTGAGAGAGGGAGATCTACGTCCTTGTCTGGCTCGCGCTTGGGCATCATGATAATGATGATGATGATGATGATGATTGTGTGTGTGGAACGGAACATTCTGGTAGCGCATCAGAGGCTTGTCTTTGTGACGAGCCGACGTGCCGGCTACCGGGATACGCGTTGAATTATCTACTGCTACTACTACTGGGAGCGAGTGAGCTTGGGCCTTCTCGATATATAGTTCCGAGACCAAAGAGAGAAAGAGAGAGAGTTGCGACCAGAGTAAGCGCGAGCAGGGAGAGAAAAGCCCCCCCTCCCCCCTAACACACATTTCTGCACATATGTATTTACCGACACAATCATTTTCTGACCTCTTCTCTCTGCTTCATCTTCTATCTACTCTCTCTTGGCGCTTCTCCCTTCTCATCCTCCTCCTTCTCCTCTTCTTCTTCTCTTATTTTACTTTTTTCCCTACCTACTGATGCTCTTTCTTCTTCTTACCTCGCGATATTTCTTTTGCACCATAATCCATACTTATATCTACACAGATTTTCAAGAGAGCCTTTTCTGACTTTTATTGCTATTCAACTCTTTTTCCTTTATTTTATACTTAAACTTTGTTTCGCTATCACTTGCGCCACCGCTCCACTCTTTTTATCGATTTCTTCTTACTCTCAAATTTTGAAATTATGTTCAGAAGTATATATAAATTTTATGCAAAGTATTAAAATACCCTGATGTTAAATTTAAATATCAACATTTTGAATAAAGAACAATTTATTATAAAAATAATTAATTTTAAGGAACATTAAAAAAAGTATTAAAGGTTGAAGAGAGTATAAATAAATCATAAGAAAAAAAAATAAATGCGTCCAAATAATATTACATGTTAAAAAAAAATTCATTGATTTTTCGATCAAAGCAATCAAGTAAATTATGCGGCAAGTCATTTATACGAGTCGTTTAGGCCAAATGAGTTGGAGTAACGAAAGCGACGTTTAAAAATGAAAATTATTTTGTCGAGATAGACAGTAGCAGGAGCAAGTAATAGACAGAAGAAGAGATGAGGGGGTGGTGGTGGTGGTGGTGGTGAGGAAAGTTGTTGGGAAACTGAAAATAAGACGTCTATCTTTCTCTCTCTCGGTTGGAATAAAGCTGGTAAATGAGCACGAGTATCTCTTCTCATTCTAGTGTGTATATGCAAGAGTAGCAGACAAATCGCGACACGCTCACGGCCACCGTAAATCGATGTTGCCTCTGTCAGTGATGAATTTCGGCAATCGCTGAAGTTGAAATGTGCCGTGTGAATTCCACGTTTCTCTCTCTCAGTCACCCTCTCACTCTCTCTCGTGTCTCTGAGATGACGCGCATTTCTACGATCATTGCTACTACCTCTTTATTTTTATCCGTTCTTGCGCTCGTCAAGCTGCATATACATCGAAGATATACCTCGAAGCGAAACATCGAAACTCTTGCTCGTGTCGAATTTCCCAGAATATTTAATACACACTGCTTATGCTCAAAACTTATTCTTGGAATAAAGAAAGATTAATGCAATGGATTATTTGCTGGGCACTTCTTTTTTTTTCTTTTCTTTTCTTTTCTTTCTTTTATCAAACGATAAATCCTGCGGTAAAACTTGTCTGGCGAATCGTATAAGCGGTCAAATGAACAAAATTACAAGGTTTCTTAATGATATTTTCTCTCTCATTCTTATTTCTCGTTCTCTCCTTCTCTCTTTCATCTCCCTCTATATGGCTTTTTTGGGCGATAAACGACTTAACGATTGACTGCACCTAATAATTCATTCTAAATTTTTAGTATTGACTCTTAGCAATTTTTTTTTTTCTTCTAAATTTTGTGTTATAAATACGAAGTTGTAAAAAAAAAATGTAAGCGAGCAGATAAATCAGTTGTATAAAGCTGGAAATGTTAAATGCAAGAATTAATAAGGCATAAGAAAAAATAAAAAAAAAGGTAAAACAAAAGATTAATTGTTGAAAATTTGAAAAAGCCTTAATTGTCGTCGCGACAGAGAGAAAGTCGAAAAGTGGAAGCTCGTCGAGGAGCCAAGCTCAATGAGCAAAAGTGAAATAGCACTTGAGTCAAAGCCTCGGCAGCCCTTCCCTTCGAGTCGTGAAAGAAAATATAGAAAGGAGTAGTAGTAGTAATATATAGACTGTTACATAGCACAGCAGTAGTAATACAACGTAAACGACAGCAGAGAGCAAACGAGAGACGTTACTGGCGATAGCAGAGTCGTCGGGTAGGTCTCCTCTCACGGTAGCTATATATACAGTGTCGTCCCCCGCGATCCCGATGTCAGTGTTTGCATTTCGTTATATTCAATTGCTAGAGACTGGCCGGGAAAAAGAAGAAGAAAAATAAGAAGAAGAAGAAGAAGTGAAGCGCAGAACAATGGTATTACGATATTTGTTTGTCCGTCAGAGCCGGGGGGTATATATAGCGATGAGCGCGTTACATCCCGAGGGCTCGCTTCCTCTCCCTCCCCCTCTCTTGGCTTTTGTTAAACGCGCTCGACTTTGCTATTGCACTCTCCCTCCCTGCGTCTCTCTCGACATTTTTTTTTTTCGTCTTTTCCCGAGGATATAATGGTCCCGGAAAAAATCCTTGACAATGATGATATCGAGTTTCTACGCTACCACCCCCTCCTCTGCTCCCTTTATACTCTTTTAACCCTTCCTCAGCTACACGCCAGCTAGCCAGCCAGCGTGACCATCCGTTCTTCTCGCTCTTCATTTAACCATGCCCTCTCCCACCGCTGCTGTCTCGTGTGTCAAAAAATTATCAACTTTATACGTAATACCCGCAGGTCGTTTAGTAAACTTCAAAACTTTTCTCTTGACAACCTTTACAGAATTTGTAAATAAGGTCAAATTTTTATTAACAAAAGTTTTTAATGTAAATTAAAAAAAAATTAAAAAAATTAAATCGATCTTTAAAAAAGGTTTTCACTTGTTGGAAATAATAATCCAGGTGACGAATAATTATGTCTGCTCGTGAATCGAGACCGTTGTTCATTTCTCTACCGCGAACTAGATAATAGCTAATTGAGAAAAGGAAAGGAAAGAGTAAGAGAAGAGAACAGATCGAGGACAAGGATGCTGGCAAGAAAAGGAAGCGAGAAGAATAAGCAAGTGAGAGCGATACCGGAGTCAGGGATAAAGTTCGGAGGTCCGTAACGTATTCTCGGAGTTCGAAGTAGTGCCGCGGGTTTTAATCAAGTTCCGATCTGACGGCAGAATCCGATGGAATTGCCACGAGAAAGAGAGAGAGAGAGAGAGAGAGGATAGTGGCAAGCCACCGCGGGGGTTCGACACGTACAGCAGTGCCAGCAGAGCACTCGCGTTTAAAAAGAAAGAAACGAGAGATGCAGTGTTTCGGTTTAGCTTATGGATATAGCCTTATAGCTATATGTATATGTATATGAGCAGGAGAAAAAGAGAAGGAGGAGGAGGAAGAGTAGGGAGAAGGGGACTCGTGAGACGAGGCAATCGAAGCGTTCTCTCGGAATCACCGATTTTATGGGCCACCTTTGATGTTTAATGAAGGAATTTTACGAGCGCTGAATAGTTTTAAAGAATCCGCGGATAGCCGATAATTTTTGTTGCGCCTTAACCCCTCCCCCGTCCTCCCCTTCATCTCTCACTCGTCTTCTTCTTCTTTTCCTTTACCTTCGTCTCCTTCTTCTTCTTCTTCGTCTTCTCCAGCATCCTCCTCCTTCTCAAGCAAAGAGTCATCGTTTGTTTTTTACGTTTTGCTCTGCGACGACGCCGGTGGCTCGGCCCACTGACGTTTAAGGACGTTTACGAAACGTTAATTGCTTTTAATCTTGATAAGAATGCCGAACGTTTTATATGAAAGCGTATATTTCGTTTTACGAGACGTGTCGAAGAGAAAGAGAGAACCAAGACCTGGAGTGCAGCAGCCCCCTCAGCCCCCCCCCCTTTCCCCCGTCCCTCGTAAACTGCCTTCAACTCGTATTTTTCTCAATATCAAAGTAGCAGCAGCAGTAGTAAGTCTGGCTGGCTGGCTGACTGGCTATGTGTGCCAAGCTACGCTGGAGACGGGCAGCAGTTCTGGCTACTCTGACCGGTGTGGCTGGGATATCGGGCGCGCTCCAGGCTCGGCGAGACCATTGTGCCACCACACGACTTTTTAATTAATACTCCCACAGCGGGAAATTGAATTAGCTTTCGATTAATCAGTCGAATGGCTTCGAGCTGGTCCTCCGTCTCCCTTCCTCCACCCTACACCACCTCCTCCTCCTCCTCTGCCAGAATGCTCTCCATGCAGCTTGCAAGAGAGGAAGGGAGGGAGGACGCAAGCTAAGTTGCAGAATTAAATTTTAATCTGTTCCGGTATTAGTTATGGATCCGCATTCGTTACCCGTGCCAAAAGTCGCGCGAGCATCGCTGCTGCCAGCAGCTTACCCCGACTCTCTCTCTCTCTCTCTCTCTCTCAATATCGTACCTCCTCTCTTGAATTCTCTTTCTCTCTCCCTCACGGCACACGAGCAGGCGCTACCAACATCCCACCCGCTGATCTTAGCGACCCGAAGTTATACCTCGAGTAGCAGTCATGTAGCCCTGGGATATTCTTCTTCCCATGACGTTCGCCACTCGCGGGTCGTGTTGTTGTTGGTTCGATCGGTTTCTCAGCTCCAGCGAGACCTACCTTAAACCGTAAATCGATTGAGAAAAAAAAATTGACTCACCATAATAGCTTTCCAATAACGCTACATGGTGAGAATAAAATTTGTAGTTGCCTTGTAAGATTTATTGATATTCATACAGAAAAAGTACAATTATTGCTTTTGCCTTGGAATATTTTATATCATTAAGCTTAATTTAAATTAAAAAAGAAAAAAAGATAAATGGCAAGGAAAATCGATATTAGTAAACGGACGTGGTAGCGAGGTTCCGGAGTCGTAAGTATTTAGTAGCCGTCTAGGAGGGAAAAGTGGGCTCTCTTAGCTCGTCGACCGATAGAACCGATGAAGCCGATAGGAGGTCGAGGCTGGTATAGTCCGCGACTGGTCGAATGGGCGCTGAGCAGCGTCGCGACGACGCTTCAAAAGGGGGGGGGGGGGTAGCTGAAGCCGAAGCCCCACTAGCCCAAGGTGTGTCCGGAGGTGGTGATAACCCAGCACGATCCATCACTGCCTCGCGTTGCCGCTCGAAGCGACCCGACGACGCGGGTATAGGGGGGTAGACGAGAGAGGGGGGGGGGCTCGCGGAAGCCCTTTCTCGGGCGGATATTGTGGCGAGCGCGTGCGTGCATAAGAGAAAAAGAGAGAGAGAGTGCCCAGGTGGAAATCATTAAAACTTATCGTTAAAACTCCTCCAAAATAAACAAGTATAAAGCGCACTAGCTGCTACTATTGCTGCTGCTGCTTCTAAAGGCTATATAGCTGTGCAGCCTGCTAAAATATATTCAAAGAAAGATATATTGCCCAGCCGAACGCGATCTGCATAAAGCTACCACCCCCCCCCCTACCCTCTCTTTCTCCAACACCAGCACCAACATCGTGCCAACTCCATTACCACCGCTACTAGTAACTCCTTGCATTATACTCTTACTGCTTCCTGGCTCTGCCTGTATACCAAAGAGAGCTTTTTTCTTGACCTTACGTCTTTACGTGTGTGGCGCAGCTAACGAGCCCTGTTCGCGCATTAATTCATTAAAATTATCGCGAAAGTAAGTAAATGAACGATAGACTCTTTTCACCTCTGAATTTACAATGCCTTAACATTAAGCGATTTTTTTTTTTTTTTTTTCAAAGAATTCTATTTTCTGTTTAAGACTGAGAAATCAAGTTTCAACATCGACTGGAGCTGCAAGCTGCTCGTAAGCTTTGCATAATGTTAAATTTTGACGTTTAATCAAGTTAATGAAAATAATGCAGTAAATTAACACGGTGGTGTATACGTACATAAACAGGTTTGTTGTTCTCCGAAATTTTTACAACTCGTAAACAGATTAGCAAAGTAATTCAGTCTCGAGGAGGTTCGTGGCTTACACGGCGCTCAAGAGGGTAATTAAGAGTAACGCAAGAGAACCTTGTAGTATGTATATACGCCAGCGATAAGCCACAGCTGATCTAAAAAAAAAAAAAAATAATCGACGAGTTTGCTTGAACCCCAAATCATGCACTAACACACAATGTTTATAATAACTGACTTTTTTCATACGATTTAAGTGCTAAACTGGTGTTAGAATTGAACATTTATTATTTTTATTCATTTTTTAGTAATACATGTTATAATGCAAACACAAAATTTGTATCATTTTTATTAATTGCAGGTAATAATCGCCATGATTATGAATTTTTAATTTTCAACGAAGAAAAACAGATCATGATATATATTCATGCTCGTAAAGCGTATTAAAAGAAGCAAAAAGATAAAATTTCTGATCCACGGAAAAGTCGACAGAGAGAGAGAGAGAGAGAGAGAGAGAGAGAGAGAGAGAGAGAGAGAGAGAGAGCTGATATGGAAATGATTAATGCTATCGAATGTTAAAATTCGTACAGAGAGTAGTAGAGCGGGAGGCAAAGCGGTAGCTGGTTTTAGCGAACAAAGAAAAGGCGAGGCCAGCGCAGCAGTAGCAATAGCAAGGCAGACCAAAGAAGAGGGCAAGAGAGGGAATATAAAGAGAAAGAAAGGTAGAAAGAGATGCGCAGGACTACGCGAGGATGAGAAAAGCGGGCCTAGTGGGCCGGGAAAGCTGCAGAGCAGAGCGGGCGAGACGCATTTACTCTTTCTCTCTCTCTTTCTCTCTCTCCTCACCAAGAGAGAATTTATCCTTTGGCATTTAATTAATTCGCGGGCTCGCGATAAATTTTCAGTAATGTATTTGATTAAAGGATATAATGCTTCTGCTCTTCTCCGTCTCGTTCTCACACGACGAGAGAGAGAGAGAGAGAGAGAAAGCTGGCTCTCTTACACCAGTCACCACTAGAACGCAAAATTCTCTCCCCCGTCATCCCAGCTACCTCCCCCCCCCCCCTCACCTTCTCGCTATTTTCACTCGTTCTCGCTCTTCGTTTGCTCTTTCGTTTACTGCGTATATACTCCTCTCTTTCTCCTTTGCTCCGTATCCCCTTTTCATCCTAGCTTTATGCCACCTCCATTCCCTCTTCCTCTCTTTCTACCCCGTCTACTCTCTCACTTTCTCTCTCTCTATTTCTCTTTTTCCTGCATCTCCTCTCCGTCTTTGTCTCCATTTCTCGAGTCTCTTATAGCTCTTCTACCCCTCTCGATCCCCTTTTCCTGCATGTTTTGTTTTTGCTGTGCTTTTGCTTTTGATCATTTTCTCTTTCTCTCTCTCTTTCTCTCCCTCTCTCTCTCTTTGCATGCCCACGCATTATATACATCTAAATTTTACCCATGAGATTATTGAGCCTCCGAGAGCATTAATCCAACTCTTTCTCAACGAATTCCATATCCGACCAAGATACGTTTTACACGTAATCCCCAAGCGACCTTCCGCTATTATTATCATTATTATTATAATTATTATTACCGATTCACTTTGACATATCTCAATTTATTTTTATACCTTTTCTATACCTCTTCATGAGATTATTTCAATATTTTCATATAAATAAAAAAAAAGGAAAGTAAAAAATTAATCGACGTAAGAGCTTTTGAGCTAATGTCTATATGTACTTTTGAGTGAACCAAATGTTCACTTGTTCTTCATATAGGTAAACTCGAAATCAGCGTAAAACGAAAGCTTGCTGTCAAAAGAATATAATCCTAAGAAGAGGGCGGTAATAGAGTCGATTTCAGCAAGACTTCGTGTACTTACCTGGCTCTGAACGGTTCTTTGGACAACGGCTCAGGCAGTAGATTTGGTCCAGGAATATGTACACTTGTATGCAATCGAAAGAGGGAGAGAGGGGAGAGATAGGAAGGTGTTACGTATGGGGGGGTTAAGTAGAAAGGGTAGTGAGCAGAAAGAGAGGCCACAGGCACTTCTGAAATTCATCAACTATTCAATTCTAATTTCCTGGCGCTCGGCTTTTCCGGTTCTCTCTCTCTCTCTCTCTCTCTCGCTCCCTCTCTCTACTCGCCAGAGCTTAACGATCTTCCTTCTCGCTTTAAAATCCAGTCGACTTGAGTTTGCGATACGCTAAAAGATCTCGCACCGGCAGGCCCGCACAGTGTATAGCCCGCACGCGGCAGGCACTATACTACTGCTGCTGCTGCTGGTACTGGCACTGGAACTGGCTCCTGGTGCTGCGTATACACTCGAAAGGCTAACAGACCTAAATCAATTTCAATGCGCGCTTGTGCTTTGAACTTCTGTATTTCTGTTTAAACTTTCATGAATTGTTATTAAGGGCTTTTCAAACTCTACTACTTATCGCCAAAGTCAATTATGAGCAAAAATTTTCATCCTTTAATCAGTCTCCCTTTATTGCAGACTCGCTTTTGTACATTTCTTTTCTGGTTACCATTACTACATTTTTTTTAATTTGTGTTTAAAGTAGTTGTTGCTACAATAATTTTAGTTCAAGATGTAAAACATTTTATTTTTACGTAGCTAAATTCAGAATGTAAAAAAACAACATGAAATTTACAGAAAAGGAAAAGAAGTGCTAATAAAAAACAATATAGTCAATGTAATAGTGCAAGTAGTAGAATGATTAAAAACCCGTGCGTAATTTGAAAATGATTTAGAATGCGTAATATTTTGAAGCAAAAAAAAAAAAAATGTGGGAAATAAAGGATATGCAGGGAAGGAGAGGAATTTGGCGAATGTAGTAAAGCAGTTTATGCGAGAATTACATTGATTCGAAATTGAGGAGGCAGTCGAAACAAATGTCCGAGACGAGGTCTTTTATGCATAAGGGTCCAGTCATAAAATCTATTTTACAAGTTATATACACACACATACTCACGTGGCATATCATTTTTTTTTTTTTTGTCTTTTTGTTTTCAAGCAAAGCGCAATGGCAAAACGAACGACGCACACAACGACGACGACGACTACGAAGCCGAGGATGAGGATGAGGCTATATGCTACGAAAGAGTGAGAGTGAGAGAGCGAGCCTGGGGTTAATAAAGTTTCACGACTCGATTGCCGCTCAGTCTCTCGAATGGCTGAGAGCGGAGTCGACGGCATCCACTACCCTATACAGGATGATGGTTCTAAAATCCATATCGTCGCGCATAAATTATGCGAAGCATTCGCTCAAAAGCCTCCCCATCCCCCACATCCACTCCCTTACCCTTTCCTTCCTTCCTTCCTCGCATCCCTATCTTTTCTCCTCTTTTGCAGTGATGATGCTCCGTGTGCCTTTTATATCGTGGTGTAGGCGCGCAATGGCCAACCAAACAATCTTTTGCGTTACTAAGTACTTTCGATGAAGTCTCTGTCTTAAAATCTCTTGGAGCAACGACTGAACGCATTTGTACTAGCTTTATAATGCTTCAACATCTTCCTTTTATCGTTTCATCGCGTTAAATTTCGTATCTTTATTTTGGAATTAAGAATCTACTTATATCAGCAACCCTTATAATTATCAAAGTCTAGTCGATGTAAAAGGACATTGGCTTTAAAAAAAAATTATCCCTGCAATTATCGCTTGCCGTTATTACTTTAGAATTGAAAAATTTACTTCAGACAGGTTGATTCATAGTAAATTCAAGCTCGAGATATATCGAAGGTGAATTTTAGAATGTCATTATTACAAATTGAATTAATTTTGAAAGGTCTTGTAATAAACAGACTTGAATATTATTCAAATTTCCAGAAGAAATAATTAAGAAATTGGATTTGAATATTTCGATAAAAGCCCCGAGTTTAGTGTGTGTATAATATGTATGTGTATACTTACAGTTAGACAGATATATTAAAGTAAATTAATAGGATAGAATAAGAGAATAGGAATGAGGATATTAGCATCGTCATCATTGATTAGATCACCATTATATTATGATAGTGGTGGAGTGGGGCGAGGTGAAGGAAAGGGGAAAGAACAAAAAAAGAAAGAATAATAGAGACGATGATATATTGAATCGATTGCTTAATTTTCGAAATATAGAAACGTTCATCCAATTTCTCGTTAATCTTGCCGTGTCATGCGAAGCCGCAAACCTAAGACATGTATACGCTGTGTTGGTGGTGGTAGTGGTGGTTACAGATACATATTCTTTATATGCGTGTGTGTGTGTGTGTATGCTCGGACACGTTGATACGTATAGGAGGTATACATTTGCGGGTGCGGGGAAAATCGACAGGCGGCAAAAGGCGCGTCGCGTGTCGACAAAACAATCAAGCTCGTTAGCACGAAGGTAGAAGAGATAGATATAAAAGGGAAGAGGGAAAGAAAGAGATGCACACACACACACACACACACACACATGCAGGAGAGTATAGCAGCGGAGAATAGGAGCGAGAAAGAGAAAATAAAGAGGTGCACACGCACGAGAGCCCAGATCAGTGTACGGTACCACCTCGTGCGTGGGCCAGCAGCAGCAGCAGCAGTAGCAGGGCTGCTCGCCCCCCGAGCTTTCGTGATAAGCAGAGCGAGCGAGAGTCGAAGAAATCGGGAAAGGGAGGTGTGTGTAAATGTAAGTATATTCGGGGTTAAATCCAGGGTGTCGTGTTTTGGTGAATCGAATGGAAGTTTCGGCCAACTAGCCACCCGGCAAAGCACGAAAACCGAAGAGCCCTCGCCTCCTCTCCCTCTATCTTTCCTCCTCTTTCTCTCTCTCTCTCTTTCAACTACATCCATCATTGTTCCCTGGGCCACAGACTGATAGGCCCCCCATTATCTCCAAGCTCATTACGATCTTCTATTGATAAAGGCTACGATTAGGCGGTGGCAGTAGTAACGTTGTTGCTCCCTCCCGAGAGCTACTTCAGCCCCCCTCCCTCCCATCTCTTCCTCTTTCTCTCTTCTCCCTAGCCGCACATGTCCGACCCGAACGCCAGCAGGGCCTATCTTCGGAAATTGGAATTTCTACCTTTTCAAGCGCGGCCCGTCGGAAACGGAGACGTTGAAGGATCCGCCCGTGCGGAGAGAGAGAGAGAGAGAGAGAGAAAGAGAGAGAATCGTGCGATCGCGAGACCTGACTGCCTGCCCCTACCTTGCTTCTTTTTTTTCTACTACTTCTTCTTCTTCTTCTTCTTCTGCTATATACCCTCCAACTCATTCGCCTCCCACTCAACGCTCAAATCACCTGTTCTTCCCCACCCCCCCCCCCTCACTCTTCCATTTTTTTGCTTTTATTCTTCACGATTTCTTTCTTTCTTTTTGCTCTCCTATTAGATTTAGACACTGCAACTTAAGCGAGCAATCGTGACGCCTTAGCCATTTCAGGTCTGAGAAATTAGATTTATTCCCCTATTTCCACCTACATCAAACATTTCATTTCATTTCATTGACGAAGCAATTGGCGCTCTACTTCATTTTTGGCAGGTGCTACGTTATAATATCCATCAGTCAAATTATTTTATTTTTTATTTAACAAGTATTTTATTATCGATAGACTTGAAATATTAAAGATCATAAGTGAATTACTTTTACATTAAAAAGTCAAAAATCTAACTGTAGCAACAAAAAGAAAGAAATAATCTCCAAGAGATATATGGTGTATATTAGTATAATTCGAGGAAAATCTGCGGCAGAAGTGAAGCTTATTAAGCAATATTGCGAATAAGCAGTCCCGATTCGGAGTTCGGCCAGTGTACACATGCAGCTCGGGTAGGGAGAGAGAGAGAGCGTTTTAAGCGAGCAGTGGGCTATTAAATTTATGGCGCAAGCCGGAGTAGATTTCGATGTCGTGGGCGATAGAGCCCGAGAGTTTACGAGGAGGAGGAGGAGGAGGACGCGCCAGCAGCAGCAGCAGCTCTTTCATATTATCTGCCATTAAGTAGCTCGCGTAGCCACAGTCATTCAGCATTGCTATGGCCGCAACCCAGCGATTCGCGAGTCTGCTGTAGGTACTATATCCAAGCATTGCTCCATCTTTTTCCTCATCTCTATATCTTCTTTTTTTTTTCTTCCCCCCCTCCTCTGTGGATCTGTAGGAGAGTCTATAGAACTCGTGCAAGTAGCGAAGTATATCATCAGAGCCAGCTGGACAAAAGGAATTAATTCGTACTTTGTACTTGAGTTCTAACAATTAAGCGACTGTCCCAGCTAGGCTTTGCTCTCACTTTTGAAGAAGAGGGTCCAAACCGCAGTCGTCGGACTGTCGAAGCCAGCTTGCTTCTCTCGATCTTCTCTCTTCTCGCGCGCGCCGCAATCTATTACTCGCGGTTAATTCACCTCCGATTACAAACACGTTTAATCGAGTACGCAATCTGCCTGCCCACCTCCTTTCTGCAATCGTCACTCTCATCCTCATCCTACGTAAACAATGTAAATACAAAAATTACATTTTTTATAATATTGCTTTCAATTTTTTTTTTTTTTTTCGTAACATATCGAAAGGTAATGTCAATAGATACGACTTTAATATTAAGTATTTTACAGTTGATGCAACATATAATTTTAAAAATAACACCTTTATAATAGCAATGAAATAATAATAATAATAAATTTAAACCACCAAAAAGAATATGACATAACTTACAGTGAAATGAAGTAATACACATTCCTTGGTAGCAATTGGCCTATTTTTGTCTATTATGTTCAAGAAATGCTTTTCTTAGACCATTTAATGATTTAGATAATTTGGATAAAAAACCTGAAACAAAAAAAAAAAATAATAATTAAGATTTAATCGAAGAAAATCTATGAATAAAATCATCGTATTTGAGAAGTAGGTATGCAATATGTTGACAGAAATAAGTTACAAGTTAAAGTCTTATCAAAATCTTAAAGTTTAGAGCTACCATAAAATAAAAAGGCATTGTAAATACAAAAACTTGAGAAGTAAGCCAGCACGAGAGCTTTCGAGGAGAAAAGAAAAAAAGGAGAGAAAGAGAGAGAGAAAAAGTGTAGGTATATCGAGTGAGGTGGAGTAGGTATAGTAGTAGGAGGTGGGGATATGAGGAAGGAACCAGTCGGAGTATAGCAGCTCGAGCCCAATGCGCTTCGGCCAGCGTTAGGTAACACTACGTACGTGCAAAAGACGTCCGTTTAAATTGGCGATGCGGGTGGGGCAGAGCAGTCGTGAAGGGGTAGAAGCAGCAGCAGCAGCAGTAGTGGCAAAGGGCTCAAGGATAAGGGAGAGGGGATTGGTGAGTGTCTTGAGCAGCAGCAGCAGCAGGCCAGAAGCGGCGAGAAATCGATCGGGCAAATTCCCGGCAAGGTATTGAGTAGTTTATTGCTTTTCATGCATTTGCATGCTAAGCAGTCGTCGTCGCGTGCTCTCGAGTAATATCATCGGGCCAGCTGATACCGTATACCCAGGGCTCTAAGAATGGCCTCCCCCCCCCCCCACACTCCTCCACCCAACCATATCTAGCCATTCGGTCTTCGATATTGCGCGCGAGCGAGCAAGTATAGCCAAGCGAGCGCGGACGCGACGGGGACACTTATAAATTGAGATTTTATCGCGACTGGGCAACGCCGCCATCGCCACCGACGACGACAACGACGACGGCGAGGACGACGAGTACGACACTACCAACAGCAGCAACAGCAGCCACCCGCGCCTATACTCGCGGATTATACGAAAAGCGTCACACGCGCGCATATACATTGCCACTCTCTCTCTCTCTCTCTCTTTTTAGCGACTTATGCCTATACACTAGTGCTCCCTCAGCGGTATAACTTATATTTTCGCGATCTCTCAGCTCTGGAGCTCCGGCTCAGCTCTCTGTATTTATGCGAGTGCGAAACGAAACAAAGCGATAACTTGCCGACGCACCTCCCTCCTTCCCTTCCTCTACCTCTATCTTTCTCTCTCTATGTATACATACGAGTATACATATTCGTGCTGCAAGAGCGTTTGCCCCCCTTTCCCAGGGAAAATAGTCACCGTTCGAGCTGCTTTTCCGTTTCCATCTACCTGCTTTTACTACAACTATACTACTGCTCGGCCCCACCATTTATATATAGGTATACCTGTATACTTGCTATATACATACACATTCAGCGCTCTTTTTACACTAATTACACATTACGAAAACAAACGTTATTCTTTAACCCCTCCCTTTTCTCTTTACCCTCACACTCCAAATCAGACATTTCTCAAGTCTCGGCATTGCAACCCGCAATAACTATATACTTTGCTACCCTGTATTTCACTTGGCAAGTCATTATTTTGATTTTAAAACAATTATAAAATAGGTGTATAAACTTTTAATCTGTCTATACTTTATTAAACGTTTATTATTTATATTACCTAATATTTATCATCATAAAAAATTTGAGCTTTAAGAATAATTTAATTAAATTCGATTGAATCGGTAGATAAAAATTTCTAAAAAAAAAAACTGAAACGATCGACACTTTTATTATTTTTACTTTTAGAAATGATGATCTTTACAATATCACATTAGTTAGAGTGCAAAGCTGAACAAATCGCTTGAGAGCCACATCTTCAAGTGCGTAAACCACATACTCGTATATATACGATCATATTATTTTTCATTCGACTCATTTCCGGTAATCAGGCAGCCCATGAGGACGCTTCGGTATAGTTGCACAAAAGTATATATACACACAAGAGGTTGAACAGTTGTCATAGCATATACAACCTAAAGACTGTGCATATCTACTACTCGTACTACTCTATTACTGTCACTGGAGCATCGTAGTCGTACGCTCGTTTTTTTCGCGCATCACATACGAGCCTCTCTATACACATATGTACAACACTCATCTACAGCCACCAGCTCTCTCAGTCGCGACATACGTTCGAGAGAAGATTTGCTTTTATATACACGTCGGGGAATCCCCGGACCTCCCGCTCGTGTAATCACAATGACTCTGCAGTAGGTATAACTGCTCTCCCTCTCTCTTCAGCTATATAGGTACCAGCACTATCCTGAGTGAAGTATACAATGCGCACATGCCGTGCTTTAGAATCGAGCTGATGCTGATGCCGTTGTTGCACTGATGCTGCAGCCTATGTACTACTGCGCGTATCGCGTATAGTAAACGCTTGAACAAATAATAGCCATCTTGCCCGACGAAACGTTTCAATACGCGGATATGAGAGGATACATGCATACGTTTTCGCCTGGATTGATTGACAGCTGCTTCTGCACTTTTTATACATTTGTATCAGCTTAAAAAGGGAGTCCATGGGTAATACGTCTGGCCTATCGCGATGATTATACTTTGACAATCTTTTTTAATTAATCTGAAAAGTAAGACGTCTCTCTTGTAGTATATGCTTGCGCTTGCATGATATAGACAATTTACTTCAAAAGTATATTTATTTATCATTATATTATCATATAAGGACGGTGTATTATATATGCGTGCGATAATATATACCTTGAGTAGAAAAAAATTAAAGAAAAGAAAAAAAAGGATAAATTTAAAAGAATATATAAGTCGTATAGGTGTGCGTGAGTGAGTGCGTGTGTGGTTATCGGCTGAATAGTTGCGTATGTATACCTACTTGCAACAAGCCTACGTGTAAGCCGTTCGATAAAATAAATCAGTTTGCAACCCTCTCGCTATTAGCGACGAGTGAATCAGTTAAGTCGGAATCGTGGCTGGAACGATAAATTTTATGCCGCTACTGCTGAGCAAATGATGTGAACAGAGAGGGAGAGAGAGAAAGAAAGAAAGAGTGAGTACCTACATGTGCTGGCGTGTGTATACGGAGGCCAGGTAGTATAGGGACTCTTACTACTTCTCTGCTCACATGCTCTCTCTCTCTCTCTCTCTCTCGCTCTCTCGTCCAGCCAAGGCGACTTCTCGCATTAAAGTAGAAGTGTGCCAAGCTTATAAACAATCGGATCGATATATAACTTGAAGATCGTTATCGGTTTTACCCTTTCCTCAGGCTTATCGTCCCACCTCTTACCCTCTTCACTATACTGCCGACCTATAACCAATGTAAATTAATTCGCGCTATTATTATATATATATACTAACGATCAATTTTCTTTACTATATACTTTTTATATCAAAATATAATGGTAAATTTTTTGAGGTTTTACGTTTAAAATCGAGAAAAGAAAAAATAAACTATTTTATTGTGGCAGTAAGAACGAAGAGTTACCGCTGCTGTTGCTATACTCCTATACTGCAAAGTGTGTGCAGGCGGGGGAGTTAGTGCGAGGCAGAAAGCAATTTAGGCTTCGATATAGAAGAGAAGTGAAATGCGGTGAAAAAAGGCAAAGAGCCGCATGAAAAAAAAAGGAATAAGAAGGAAATAAGAAAAGAAGGTTGGGGTGGGAGGGGGGGGGGGAGCCAAATCGTCTGCATCGTACGTACGTATGTACGTACATATAGGTACAAGTTATTGAGCGTTACTGGTATAGAGGTGGGTAAGAGTAGGAGGAGGAGTAGGAGGAGGTATATAAGCGCATATAAGCTCCACAAAAGCCCTTTGAGGAGTGCGTGCACGCGATCTTTAAGCGAATGCTGACGTCATAATACAAGCCTCGTATGTAAATCAAAGGTAAGTACACGCGAGCTACTTTATATATATACATGTACCTATAATACGCGTTGTGTTCACTTTTAAATTGCTTTGTTTGATTGGTGATTCCAGCATTAAAGCATATTCCTCATGCGAGAAAGTAAGAGAGTAAGAGGGAGAGAGAGAGAGAGATTGAGCACCGACGAAGCTATTATTTACCACCGCACAATTGAAAAGATAACCTATTATGACGGACTACGAAATAAAAAAAGAGATATAGATAGAGAAAGAAAGAAAGAGAGAAAAAAAAAGAAATTTCAATTTTTAATAGGACGGCTTACGATGATTTTTTTCTTTTTCTTTTTTTTTTACATGAACCAATTTCTGCGATCAATCATGCCACCTTTCTTATGAATATTTTTTTTTTCTTCAGCATCAGCCTCATTATTTTTTTTTTTTCAGACTTGTGATTACTAGCACGACTACTTGCTATTTTTAATATCCCTGACATTATTGATTTATTCAAGCTCAACTAATAATCCTTAAAGTTTTCCATTCTGCGTAGTTCATATAATTACATTCTACGTTTATATTGACGGCTAATTTTTAATACTAAACAATAATTTATTATCTACGATGTAGATAAAAGAAAAAAAAGAAGCTGAGTGAAAGAGAATAGAAAATAGAAGGTGTATAGGTACGGGGAGGTTTTACTCTCCTTGATGTTTGCGACGGTGGAATCCAGCGGTGGTGGCGGTTGGCTGGTTCTCAACGAGTATACCCGTGCGTACACGGGGACTCTCATTAATCCTGGAAGCGTTCGGAAAAAGAAGGCAAAGACGAAGGAAAAACAAACGAGTGTGTATACGTGTGCATGTGCACGTGTGTATGTGTGTGTGTTCTTCGGCAATGTCGAGAAAGCTGGCGAACTTGACATCGGCCGACCTCTCTCTTCCTCTCCCACCTAGAGATCCGCGCGTGAAAACAACGAGGCAGCAGCAGCCGAGAGGGATCACGCGAAAGCGCTGCCTTGGTCACGCGCACCTAACGCATCGGCGAATCTCGAGTGGCTCGCTGCTACACGTTCCCCAACTGTAGCAGCAGCAGCAATAATACCGAGAGCCGGAAGTGCAGCTTGCTTTCCCTTCTTTCGCCTCTCTGTTAGGTATGTAGTTGACTACTCCAGTACACCTATGTGTGCTGCTTCCTGACTCCAACTCTTTCGCTCTCGAAAGCTTCGGCCCTAGACCTCAGCGAGCTTTTCGCTACCACGAGCTGTACAACTTGCAGCAATCCTGATGATGACGATGTGGCTCCCATAGGTTCCAAGGCTGCTGCCACAACCTTCACCAGTCTCGCGCGAAACAACTCGATGGCTTTTAAGTGCAGCTGGGCGCGAGAATACCCCCCCAGCAGCAGCAGCTTGCCGTTGGAACTTCGTTTCTCGTTCAACCATTTTTATTTATATGCGTTGCTCAGCCCCTATTTTTCTCTCTTTCTTTTACATTTTTTTTTTTATTTATTTCGTCGCAAAACTCTTCGAGACACGCATGAGCGAGCGCGTAAAAATTAGAAAAAAATCTACGGAGAACGATTGCAACGAGAGCAAAGCTGCGACGTCGTCGACGACGACTGCTTGACTCGTCGAGTATTTTACGCTTCCTTCATTTCCACCTCCTCCTCCCCCCCCCCTTCCGCCCATCCACTTCTTTGCTTTCTCTTCTCTAATTCTTCCTTACCTCCTTCATCGCTTTACCCTTTGGTCTCTCTACTCCACTTCCCTTCGTACTTCCGACACTTATGTTTTTCTCCAACATTTGATATATACTCAAAGCCTGACTGAGGATTTAAAGTATTTTGCAAATTAATTCTAAAATGGCAAAGATTTCTGAAGAGGGAAAATAAGAAGAAAAGAAAAAGAATAAAAATTACGGTATAATTTTCAAGCGTGAGAATTGACTTTATTATAATTAAGTTTGGCTTCCCTATTTTTCTTTATACTCGATTGAGTTTAAAAAATAATCATGCAGTCGTATATAATATATACAAAATATAATTTATAAGTATATACGCATATACATATATACGCAAAGATATATACGCTCTCCTTTTAAGAAATAGTCTCTCACAGACAGTATATAGAATAGACACTGACTTGTGTCATTGTCATATAGGCATAAATGATGTAACGTAGCTGCGTCTTCCTCTTTCTATCTTTCTTTCTTTCTCCTTTTGTTCTCACGATCCACATTTTCCCTCAACTGCACATAGTTTGGGATATGTAATAAGTCACATGAGTTTAATATTTGAAAGCAGGTGGTATACGTGAACGGCAACAGTAATGTTTAAGCATATATATTCTTTTACTGAATATGTGTGTGCGTGTATAGCGTAATATTCCATTCGTCCATCTTGCCTACCGTAGTCTCATGATATTCGATCTCTTTCCTCGCTCAGAATATTATAGTTTCTCATGCTTTCACTATTTCGCGCCACTTCTCATCTCCAAGAGCGTACAATTCTTTTTTATTTTTATATTCCAACTCTATATTTGTTACTAACATTTCGTTATAATTTTACAATTCCATTTAATAGTCAATCAATTGTTTAAAAAAAATAAAATTTAAAAAATTCAATGCAACGATAAATGACTTAAAGGTATAGTGGCGTTCAAATGTTCAGAAGTGGGAGAGCAAATAAAAGAAATTGTTAAGATAGATGAGAGTAATATACATCGCAAGAAAGGAGTATAGAAAAATGTCAGGATGAATCTTTAGAAATGGGGCAGGTAGGCAGGCAGGCAGACAGGCGTGGGGGGCGAGAGCTACATATATATGTACGTGTATGTGCTGCTATTTGCCGTATCCCGAGATACGCAGACGCTACATAGCCGCAGCAGTAGTAGCAAAAGTCGGTTTTAGAAATGGAATACTCCACTTTATGTTTTATGCGATAGATCAGCTAGCTGCTGCTGCTGCTGCTGCTGCTGGGCCTCCGTATGACATACACACTTACACAGATATAGAGCTGTGTGCCCCCCTCTCTCTCTCTCTCTCTCTCTCTCTCTCTCTCTCTCTCTCTCTCTCTCTCTCTCCCAGGGATAAAGTAAAATAGATGGATACCTGCGAGGGTGGGGCTGCGCCTGCAAGCTCGTATATACTTATATATCTATACATACAAGCGAACTCGTGTGTGCGCGCGTGAGCGAGCGCGGATAAATTCAACGAAATGTCCCAGCGCGACTTTGCCATTTTACCTGTATCTCCTCGCATCTTCCGCTACCACCCACAGAGCCCCGGGGCTTAGATGCACGTCCAAGTGGACCTAGAGGAGCTCCAAGCTTCCCCTTTTTTTTCTTTTTTCTCCTACTCTTTCTTCTGTACTCGCAATAAAAAAAAATATGTATTTCCACTAGGATAAACTAACTCTGTAGCGAGCATATTCAACTTTTTTTTTTTACTCATACTTGAAACGACGTATTCCACTTTTTCGATATGACTATTGCCTTGTAAAAACGCCGATTATGCTAATTTCTGCAATAATCCGCGAAACCTTGTAGAAAAATGCTTGGAATAGTAAAAGTCATAAAAAAAAATACACGTCATTTGCTTATGTTATTGACCAACGACTGTACTTTTATATAAAACAGGTTAAAAAAATAATAAAAAAATATGGGATAAAAGTCATTTAACGACGATAATAATTATTAATTAAAAAAAACTTTAATATTTGACATAATGAAGAACTGATGCAAAGATGTAAAATGAAAATTTACGAGCAAAATTAATATCAAAGAGTTAGTTGATAATTCGAATCTGCGAGACTTGAATCATTAGCTGGATTTTATCGTATGGCTATAATAATGTTTATGCTTAGCGACCATACGTTTTTTTTAGAGAATCGTTAAGAACATAAAATACAGAGAGAAAGAAGGAGAGAGAGAGAGAGAGAGATCGGAAGAACAGAGTTCTTTTTCGAATCGTTATAATGGCTTTGGCCGCGAAAAAGCACAAACTTTTTTGTTCATTAGGCTCAAACGAACGAACGAACGTTTCGATCGGCCTAAATTATAGGCTCTTGATTACTCTCTCGATGCCCCTCCGCGCCGGATGCTGTTGAATAGAAAGCCCACACGGGCGCCACTGAATCTTTATACCTATACTGCAACAAGTTCTCGTTAAACTTTGATGATCGCCTACGTGATGATTAATCGCTCGGGATATTTGCTTATTTCTTTGAAAATCCTTATATACGCGCACGTTTTATGTGTCATCGTCTCTGACATTTTTCAATTCTCTCTTGCTCTCGCTTATATTATACTCGCCATATGAGAGCATTTTGTCAATTACCCTTTTTTTTTCTTCCTCAACCTCGTTAATCTGCCAATCTTAAATACATCACAAGATTTTATAGTTCTTAAAGTTTCCTGCAAAATTTAATCTTCAAAGACTTTAAATAGCGCTAATAATCGATAAAAAAAATGTTGAGTATAAAAAATTATAAAAATCACAAAAACATTAAAATTTTCAAAATCTACTATTGAATTAATTCCATACAATTTTTATTAGTTATTAACGTAATAAATAAACTGGTATAAGTATGAAAGTATAAAAATAGCTAAACCAAAAATGTTGAAAGCTAGCCTTATATTAGGAAATTGAAGTAAGTATATTCATACTAACAATTGATGGGAAATACGTCCGCAGCGGATTCTCATGCAATTGTCAATTGTATACATGCATATAGGCAACAATTATGTGAAGTATTTAATGACGGAGAAAAAATTGAGAAAAAAAGTCACGTTTTTAAAACGTTATATTAAAAGATATATTCGTCAAACCAAAAGATTCCTTCCATAAAAAAAGAAAATAAAATAATAAAACGAATTGAAAAAAAGAAACATCAGAATAGTAAAAAATCTATCTGCGCAGTTTTAAAGTCGCGATTGGATAGTTTAATGCCGGACCGTGGTAGGCAGGTGAGGGCGCCAGCTGCCGAGTAAGTTCGTGCAATCACTATACTCTCGAGCATCCACTGTGCTACAGCCGCGAATTGCTATTAGTGAAACTTGACGGTTTGAAAAACAAACAAGTAGATCGTAAAGCAAATGTTAAATCATCATCCGAGGTGTTATGCTGCTAAATTGTACAAGTGAGTTAGGGGGAGGGGGGGGGGCGATTATCGTGTTTAGGATGGAATTCGTATGAAATAGATTTACTTGGATCTAGTTGGTCCCCGGGCCAGCAGACAAGCCCATCACGGAGAGTAGAGACGCACGCAAGACATATATCAGGAGGTGGGGATCTGGATCGCGAGCAGGGGGAGATTACGCAACGAAAGAAATAAGCCGGAGCACACAGCCTTTCCCTCTTTCGTCGGTTTCGCGGCTCTCCGGCGCGCCGAGTGAGCTGGCCTCCTTTTTTAAAGTCGGTGGCAGCAGCAGCAGCAGCAGCGACGGCCGCGACATAAAGAAGGAGATAGAGAGAGAGAGAGAGAGAGAGAGAGCGTGCTCTTGCATTGTCTCTCGCTTTACGCGTTATATGGAGGGAAGGAGAGAAGAACATAACGCTCGCTCGCGCGCCGGAGACAGCAAACAGTCAATGAACTCGAGAAGTCGAGCATATACTCCCCCTCCCTCCCTCCCTCTGCCTGCCACTTGGCCTCTGGCGACGGCTTTTTCCTCCTCCTCCTCCGCGCAATGGACACGCAACTTCCGAGCTCTCCGTGAAACTCGAATCGTTCCACATGAGGGCACGATATTCGAATTTCGTATAAAAATACCGGGGGATCCTCCTGCTGATATTCCAGGACGCTGCCACTGCTGTTGCTGCTGCTACTTTTGCCTTGCCCCCCCCGCACACACACACACACACATACACTGGAATAAATATATCTCTCCTAAGAGCATTATTGTTTACGACGAAGAAATGGAATACCGACCGCTGAACCTCCTCCACCTCCTCCTGCTGCTGCTGTTGCTGCTACTTTTGCTGCATATAACAGAAACTACTTTTACCTCTCCACCTACATTATTTCTCTTTTTCTCTCTCTCTCTCTCTCTTTCTCTCTCTTTCCATTTTCCGCCGATCTTCTTACTTCTCCATGTTACTACTACTATACCTCAAACTTCCTATCTCTTTCGATTTCACCGAGTCTTTTATATACCTTATTTTCTTCAATTTCAACTCTTCGCTTCGTCAAATTACTTCAACGGCCTGCAGAAAGTGCTTAAATATTCAATCATATTCCGACTACTATTTTTATTCCTTTTTCTCTCTCTCTCTCTCTCTCTCTATATATATATTTTTTTTATAAAAGCAAATTGTTTTTCAGAACAGATGATTTGTATACAAGGAAGGAATGGAGAACCAAAAAGTAAATATTGTAGGGTGGTAATTTTCTTAACTTTTTATACATGTATTATGGTCATTAAACAAATGTATCATGCATACGCATGTATATACGCTTACACCATCTGTAACATGAGTGTATTCGAGAAAAATAAGAGTAAGGATGATATGTTCGAGTGATATATAAATCGAGTAGTGTAATCGTTCCGGCCTGAAAAACAGTTTTTAGCACAGGCCTGGAGGCTGGCAAGATAAAAGCAACCGACTACCGATCTGCGCGCTAATAATTTTGCTGGTATAAAAAAAAAAAAAAAAAAAAAAAAAAAAAAACATGAATAAAAAAAAAAGGAAGGGAAGAGGAGGGAGGAGAAAGAAAGGAAAAGGGAGAAAAAGAGGGAGGGGAAA
>JAPYZE010000252.1:0-106171 GCA_030522805.1 Leptomastidea abnormis
ATAAAATATCACAAATTTATTTAATTCGGAAAAAAAAAGGAAAAAAGAGAACTAAAGGGTAGTATAGGAAGAATAAGCCGAAAAAAAAAAAAGCGTATTGATATAAATAAAATTTTATAAAAAAAATAAAAAAAAAAAAAAAAAAAAAAAAAAGTAAAAGTAAGAATAGAAAAAATAAGCCAAAAAAAAAAAAAAAAAAAGAAAAAAAAAAAAAAAAAAAAAAAAAAAAAAAAAAAAAAAAAAAAAGAATCATACATCCACCCACGCCATTTTACCTGACTCGCATACCTAAAGCTTCTCTTCTCGCATATTTTGTCCCACCCGCCTAAATACACCAGCACCCCAAAAAAAAATCGTCGCGTCACATAAAGAAAAAGGCAACAGAGAGAAAGAGACGAGAAGAAAAGAGGAAAATAAAGAGAAACGAGAGAACAAAATCGAGAGTAGGAAGTAAAGGAAAAGCTTTAGTTGGTATATCAAAAAATAAAAAAAGGTAGAGTTAAAAAAAAACGAAGCGAGGGATGATCCGTTCGTACGAAACAGACGTCGTCGTCGTCATATAGCATTGGTACCTATATATATCCTCCCATATACGCATTTATCGCGTCCTGTGCTCATCGCGAATTTCCAAAAGCTTACGCAACTACAGAAAGCAAAGAGAGAAAGAGAGAAAGGGGTTGGGGAGAGGGGAGAGGTAGCCACGATGTTTATGCATTTATGCTGAATTATTGTGCCGCGGTTGCTACTACCTCGGTGGTATAGGCGGTAGTGGTAGTGGCGGCTTTACCGATGTTCATGCTGATTTACGCTTTGTGCTATCTACCGACGACACATTGTCCTGGAATTATTATTATTTTTATTATTATTATTATTCTTTGCGAACGTAATACTTCAAATATATGTATTCTTTATCGTTCGTTTATTCTTTTCGGTAACATCTCTTTTCTACAGCCCCTACACTCTATATTCATTCAGCTTTCCTATATAGTTGTATAGAATAGAATCTCTTGGTGTTCAACGACTAATTCGATTTATACGTGTGATACTAATGCAAGAGAGAAAAAGCTGAGCTGTTTTTGTTGTCGTGGTTTATTTTTTGTATTTTATTTTAAAATGCATATCTCTATCCAAAAATTATCACTCTCAACCTAATATAAAAAAAAAAAAATAAAAAAAAAGATTAAGCTATTCTGAATGGAAAAGTCAGAAATGAATAGATCGCGTAGTCTTCTTTCACGCGTGCGCCGGCGACGCGCGTGTGTCTACAAAAATAATATATCTAGTGCGCGTGTCCATGGACCACCCTACTCCCTCGAATTACAATCGACGGGGCGTTTATACATATTATATAGAAAACGTGTATAGGTCGAAAAAGGGGGTGATGGTAATAATAATAATAATAATAGTAATAATAATGGGAATAACCGAGTGAAATAATCGTAATGTATGTCTATGTGTGTGGATGTTTGAATTGCGCGATTACGTTTTTGAATCTTACAGATCTATAACTATATATTGTAGTGAATTGTTGCTTGATTGAAAAATGAATGGGGGGCAGTTTAGAGAATAAGTGTATAGTTTATTATGCTTCAACGCTCTTGTGTTTTGTATGTGTTGTCTGATATCTATTAGACGTTTTGATCAACTGTATATAAAAACGAAGATTGAGTTTTCGTGTTACTTTTCTCACTTTGTAATCCAACAATAAGTTAAAAAAGTTAAAACAAGTCAAGACCGAATCTTCAAACATATAGGATACCTTTCAACCCCTTTTATTCAAACTTAACAATAAACTCGAAAACTTAAGCCATCAATCACCTTACTCCACTATCGTACATAGTACTTGGTACAAAGAAAAATAATAGTAGACAACACCCACATAATATTTTATTTTTAATCTACCAAAAAACAAAATCCATTCAAAAAATAACAAAGAAATATTAAGAAAGTCGCGAAAATTCAAAAAACAGGATACCTACAACCAAATAATATAAAAGTATCACATTCAAAAGTCCGCGAAAATTCTATATATATATATATATATATATATATACAAACAAAAAGTCTGGTATCCTTCTCATATACTCAAAAGAAAACCCCGAAAATGAAAACGTATCATGGAAAAACGAGAGGATGTGTAAGTAAGATGATACAAATGCCATATATAGCGCGAAAGAATAGCCAAACATGCACACTTGCCCACACGCGACTAAAGAAACAGAGAGAGTGTAAGAGAGAGAGAGAGAGAGAGAGAGAGAGAGAGAGAGAGAGAGAGAGAGAGAGGAGTAAGGGAAGTAGAAGAAGCGTGAACGCAAAGGGGGTATGAGAATCAAGTAAAGAGGGGGAGCTAGAAAGAGAGAGAGAGAGAGAGAGAGAGAGAGAAGAGCGTCGGGTTGAAATCCTTTTAAATCCACACAATTGCGACAATGGGGCTTTATTTGTTATCTCGAGGGCCACATTGTGAGTCCTGCAAAAGAGACTGCGGAGTAGGAGGTGGAGGTAGTAGGGGTAGGGGTAGTTCTGCACCCGCCGCGTGCGACCGTCGGAGAACGGACAGATTACAGTGTATATGCGAAGTCTCCCTCTCTCTCTTTCTCTCTCACTCTACCTTCAGGTCCAGTGTGACGCTTTCCTTTTCTGAAACTTCATCCCTCTCTGCTTCTTCTTCCTTTATATACAGTGTGTATGTATACCAAAGGAGACGTAGGAGTTTCTCTTATATGTATATAGTGATGACATTACCGCGCGTAAAAATGGATTTTCATCTCGAAATACTTTGTTCTCATATAAACCTAATACAAGTGTGTGGATTTTCTTTTTTTTTTTTTTTTCTTCATCTCTGGAAATACAAATTCTTCTCTTGCTTTCATTTTGTTTTTCCATGCGTTTATTGCCGTATGTGAGTTATTTATTTATTTTTTTTCGTATTATTCGTTTTTACTTCGTGAGTGTAAGAAGATTAGGTGAGCTGCTGTGTGTGTGTGTGTGCCTTTTTACTTTAGCTACGTTTTTGGATGCGAGATAAGCTTAATATTATTATGAGATGCTGCTATGTAGATACTAAGGGATTTTTTTTGTTTGTTTAAATATGAGGTATAAAAGAATTGAGGTTTGCATAATATGTGGAAAAGTGTTGGAGTTGGAATGTTAGTATATTGTGTACTGTATTATTATTTATTTGAAAATATGTCGTAAAATATTAATAACTATTTTTTCTGGATATCTAAAAAATCGTGTGTACACGTTTGTCTAAAAATAATAAATGTATGACACATCAAAAATGCAACTGTTTGTCAACGTTATAGAAAACAAGTTACTATTGTACAATTTTTTTTTCAATCTACATATTTTTTATTTAATTCGAAAAAATGAATAAGTAAATAAATAATAATATAGTATAAATTATTATAAATATAAAGTTTTTGATAAAAATTCCAAAAACAGTGCTAACTTATCTCGTTTTAGAACCATATGGACTGTTCTCTATTTCTCTTCAAAATTACTCACAGCTTAGACAGCCGGTGTTTAACGAGACAACTTATCTCCGTTTGTATTAGGGAAAGTGAACGTTAAGGTGTGTATGCTTTATATACTCTAGCAGATGTTGAGGCGACGGATTCACTAAAATTTATACTATCTCAGTGTATCTTAGTTCGTATAATAAGAAAGACCGTTTTTTTCTTCTTTTTTTTCTATGTTCAAATTTATAAAATAAGAGATTGTTGTTTTTTAATAGTTGATACTTTTTTTTACGGTACTTTTGTGATTATCATGTTTGAAATCGATGTGCCGTCGATCAATGACATGGAGGATGCAAAACAATGTATGACTAAAGATGCATTGATGATTTTGTTGGGTAAAAAATGGTGGAAAACATTTTCTCGAAATTGGTTTATTTTTACTGCGGTAAGATTAATTAAATAATTTTGTGAAAATAATTTTTCTTTTATGAAAAATGAAACAAATTTATTAAAATTTTAGACTTTATCTATTGCGATGATACCATTAGTAATTTTACTAGATGATGATAATTTTAAAAAACAATTAAAACACGATCAACTTGGTTTCAATTCGTCTACCGTAGGAGGATTTTTAAATCTAATGAGTTCAGTACTTTATATTTGGGATATTAATATTTATTCAATAAAAAAGTATCAATTTTGTATTTAAAATTATAATATATTTTTTTTTCTAGGTGCGCGATATGTACTACCGCATTTGTGGTTATTATTTTGGTTCACAATCTTTTCAAATTTATTGATGATTTACGGCATCACCAAAGCTAAGCGAAATTGGTTAATACTATGGACTTTGTATTCAATTTTATTTTATTTTTTACTTTTTCTCTTGGCTCCATACGTGTTATATTTTAACAAAGATGTGAGAATTTTTTTTTTTAATTTAATAATATATTTATCAACTAATTTGATTTATAACTAAGAATATATTATTTCAGCCTTTAATAATTGCTGTGGCTATGTGCATTATAGGAGTTGTATTTGGTAATGTTAGTACTAAATCTATTTACATTAGATTAAAAAAAAATATAAAAAACTCTAACTATTAATTGCATATAAATATTAATTGCAGATGATGGTATCGATAAGTATCGTTTACGAAGTATTCGATACCTTCAAAGAATCATTAAAAAACATTTATAATTACGAATCAGAACGTCAATTGTATATCGAGTGCGCTGATAAATATTCTATGCATTTAATCTATCGATTAACAGTTACTTACATAATTGGATACACACTTGTAAGAAATGTCAATAAATTATTAAATTAAACAATTTTTTCCTTAGTTACTTAACATTTAAAATTTATTAATTTCAATATTTAGATAATGTCTGGTAACATAACTCAAGTAATAATACTCGTTGGATTAGCATGCGACTTCAGCTGGCCGATTAATCATCCTTGTCCTTCTGTTTCCAAAACATTACATCTTTCAGGTACAACATAATTTTTAATAATATATTTCTATCAAAATTATTATATTATAATAAATAAAAAATTTATTTATTATTTTTACAGAAGTAGAAATGTGTATTGCAGTAGCGGTATGCATCGTTTTAATGTACTCGAATGTCATGTTAAAAATTACATTGTACCCAATTAACAAAAGACAACGTTACTATGCATTGCCTTGGCTTGGATCTTTTATTTTTATTTGTGTATTTCAATTCTTACTTGGTGTATTAATTTTGTTGTATCGGCCAATTAATGTAAGTTAAAATATATAAAAAAAATTTATTCATATAATCAAGTAAATTACTGAATAACTTAATTATTTTTTATTTCAGATGGAAAACATTTCACTAGTTACAAGTAACTATGTTTCTATGATACTTCATGTAAGTATAAAAAAAAAGTGTTGTTATGAATTTATTTTTTTATTTTAATAATAATTTATTGAATTTTTTAGCTGGAAATGTTTTGTGACATATATCGTTACTATAAAATTATTAGAGCTTTACCAGAAAATTTGGAAAGAGAAAATTATATATAGTTGAAATTTTAAGTAACGGAGTTTAAAAGTAAATGTGCATTTAGATTCTTAGAGATGTAGAGTGCATTTACATGAAAAAATTGTGATATTTATAAATTGAAAAGAAGACTGAACTTATTGAATTTACTATGAAAAAAAATTGTCATTATTAAGATTGAAAATAAAAGAAAAATACCAAAATTATTCTATAAAAACTGTTTTCCTTATTTACTCCTCAATACATTTGATTTACATATTTAAAAATTGATAACATTTTTCAATCGAAAAATAAACAGTAGTTCTTTTTTTATCAGTTTAAACACGATCAATTCAATATCTGTCTTTGGTACATAATAAAGCTTATTTTTCAACGTAAACACAAGATAAAAAAAAAAATATCAATTAAATAAAAAATCTTATTCACACATTACCAAATTAAAAAATAAACCATTTCCGCTATTGCATCCTGCATATTTCTTTTATTTCCAAAAATCTACAATACGTAAAAATACAAACTCAAAATCTTCACCTCCCAAAATTCAAATCCTTTTTTTTTCAAACAATCCACATTCAAGCTCTCGAGCTTTTCTCTCTACTACCATCGACTTATTCCTACCCTCGCTTTCCTCGCATCTCTTTCAAAACACAAAACTCACGCGTCTCTTCTTTTACGTATACACATAAAAGAAAAATAGATATAGAAACCCATCTCTCCTTGAGCTTGAAATAAAAATATTCAATTTCCCAAGCTCGCAAGCTCTCGGTCTTATATTTTTTTTTTACGTGGGTCGCATTGTTGGGATATTACGAGACGCATATCGCGAGAACAATTCGATGAAATACGACCGTAATCGGTTTACTTTTTTTTTTTCACATTCACCTTTATACATACACTCATTCGTCGAACAAACAAAATAAAAATATTTTTCTTGCAAAATATTTTTATCTATTTCTTTTTTCTAAATTCATTCTCATCTATCTATACAATTTTCTCTTGTTTCATTCACGTGTATGCCAGCTTTGTCATTTACTATCTTTTTTTTTTGTTTTCTCTAAATGAAATTTGACGTTTGAACGACAAAAGAACAGAATGAAAATGCCATTTAGTCCATTCTCTCCATTCATTCGCGTCTTGTTCGAGGATTAAGCTTGAAAACAATAGGCGATTGATTACCATCAAGTGCAATTAAAGCTGCGCAAGCTCCGTTTAATTTTCAAGTATAAAACAGCCACAAAAATTCAAGAAAAAAATAAAAACAAATAAAAAAAAATAATAACTTAAAAAAAAATCTTTTCCCAAATTATCAATATACAAGCAGGTATATATATACGAAAGCAAAAGGGAAAGCGATTATAAGCGACGGTTGTGCGCAAAAGCATGAAGCTCTACTATCTATCCAAGGGACGAGCTCCCACTCAACTGGGATTGAAACTCAGCGGTATATAGCGATGAGAGGTAGGTAGGGTGTATATTATAGAATCTGGCCCCGACTAAATAAACTCATAGCAGTGATTAAATATTCATGGCCGGCAATAAAGAAGCATAACCCAACCCCCTGCAGTATGTATGCGCGAGGCTATACCCCGTAGTGAGAGATATCGCTCAGCCGTGATGCAAGGATAGAAAGAAGGGTAGATTGAAGAAGGGGGGAGGGTAGTAATATAGTGTGTAGTAGGTACTATTCTGCGCGTTCAAGTGTTAAAAATCATCGTGTAATTGGGTGAAATTGACCTGAACTTTCAAGAGAGAGAGAGAGAGAGAGAGAGAGAGAGAGAGAGAGAGAGAGAGAGAGAGATAAAGTGTGTATGGGTGAGTCTCGGGGCTTTTAATTTGTGATTTACTCTGTTATTGCTCTCGATGATTTTTTTTTTTTTTTAGTTTAGATGAGAATGTGAATAAAGTGAGAATATGAGTATATTGTTGTAGAAAATATTTGATTACTAAATTAAATTAAATTTAAAAATATAAAACTCATATCTTTATACATAAATATTAAAATCCGAAATAACTACCCCCTCAACAGATCAACATCATATCTAAAAAGTCAGACACAGCATCTCTAAGCGACGCGGTGTATATAAAGTAACGAAAGCTTGATTGCGAGAAGCAACCAAGAGAATCAAAAGAGAATATTTACCCTCCCCTTGAACTGCTGAGAGAAAGAGATAAAGAGAAATATCTATAGCTTTGGACGACAATACCAGGCATTACGAACCGGCCGCATAAACCCCCTCCCTTCTTAAACATCTCTTACCGACTCTTGAAGCCACGCGGCTTTATTCAAATTCTCCCTTCTACCGATTTCGCACTTGCGTTTACTGCGTCTTTCTCTTTCCAGCGCGCAATTAGTCGGTCTCCGATCAATCGACTCGATGATTGAGCCACTTCTTTCACCCTTGTTGGTACTTTGTGCTACGCTAATTTCATTTTTTTTTTTATTTTTGATTCTTTGCGTACTGACAATTTATTTTTTTTATTGAATAGCTTGATTTTCATCAATAAAATTATAGGTAGATTAATAAATTTACGTCACTATAATTTTTTTTTTTTTAAATCATAACACAATTATTAAAATAACAAAATTACCTCAGTCTTTTTGCCTCGTCAATGAACGGTCGTTTCTCGCCTTCGCTAAGCAGCTTCCATTCAGCACCTAGTCTTTTTGAAATTTCGCTATTGTGCATCTTTGGATTTTCTTGTGCCATTTTCCGACGTTGTCCACGAGACCAGACCATGAATGCATTCATTGGTCGTTTTATGTGTTCGTTGTGTAAACTTTTTGACGACATGATTATTTTTTTTCACTTTTATTTTATTTTCTTGGGTAAGTATGTGACGACTTTTTTAAATTTTTTTATCGCTGTATGGAATTGATTAAGTTTTTACGTTTTTCTTTCATTGTTCATTTTTTTTTTTTTTCTAAAAATTTCACTTAACACTAACGCGATTATGGCTTAGCATATTTCACTTTAACATTTTTAATTAGAAGTGAGACACATTAAGATTCTTCAAAATTTGTTTAAGCCACTATGAATTACAATTTTAATTATTTCAATACATCTTCCTGAAAAATTACATACAATAACCTTATAAATATTTCAATTAAAGTCAATTGTTTTTTTTTTAATATTCAATTGATTACGCATGTAAAAAAAATCAAAATTTATATTTTTTCAAAAGAGAAAAACATTACTCACCAATCTAATTAACAAACACCTTCAGCTCCATTATTGCACCACATTTTAGAAAAAAAAAAATCTTGCACTCTACCATCAAGCCTGCACTTTCAGCATAAATACTTTCACAACCAACAAGTCTACACCTTAAGTCTCAAATTTTCAAAAAAAATCACAAAACAATAAAATCCATCCACCAATAAACTTTTCTCAAAAGCACAACACTCCAAGATCATAACATCACGCAATAAGCAGAATAAACGCCGCAATGAAAAAGCTTTAGTAAAATCTCGCCCTCTACTATTCTCTCAACCTAGACACCACACACAGCAGCTGCAACGTGTGTCTGCTCGCGTACAACCAGAGTATATTTCTATCTGCCCCTCTTTCTCTCTCTTTCTCTTTCTAGGTAGCACTGAGACTTTCCAACAAACCGAGGGTTGCGTGGGGATGATGCGCGTGGGAGTAAAACGAGCCAATGCGGTCGGTCGAGTTGACTATGGGCGCAGGATCGGATTGGTTCTCCTGATGGCGCATGGCGGATTCTGAGGGCTGGCGCAACAGGTAGCGAAGCGATAAAAGCTGCGCAAGAGAGATATATATACATTTTGCGAAATTGGGCGTGATTAGGGATATTTTCTGTTTTTTTTTTTTTGTTTTTGTTTTTTATTATTACGATTCATGTATATAATAATCATGTTTTTAGCGATTATGTGATGATGGTATTACTTTCAAGTTAAAAAGTGATTGATAAATTTGATTTTTATAATTGTATAGGTAATTATTTATTGTTAAAAAAATATGTGCTAAAATAAAAATAATATATTATTTTTCTGATATTTTATTAAACAAGAAAAAAATTATTTAAAAATTTATTTTAGTGTCATCGAATTGTTAATTAAATTACCATTCACTAATTATACAAAAACATTCCATTTAGAATTTAATTCACTTGTCATTCTATTAGTCCATCACCAATATCAAAATTTAATTTCTCAATGCACAGAATCCATAAAATAAATTCCAAGTTCAAGCAGCTTAGAAAAATAATAATTTACCCTTTTTAGCAATGCACAAGATGACCTATCAGTAAATCACCAAGTACCAGTAACTTCCAAGTCTACCCTGTAATCAATATACCAAAGCAGCTTCCCCACAAAACGAAAAAAGAATTCCCCTTCGTCGATCGGTAAAACCGATAAGTTTAGTGTCAATTAGCAGTACCAGCGTAGCCAAAAATCATCGTCTCGAAGAAGCCACGCAAAAAAGAGCCAGATTGTGCGGGGGGGGGGATGAGGAGGCGTGAAGGGCACAATAGTAGGGTGTATAATCGACGAGGCGTGGAGGAACACAGAGTAGTAACTCCCCTCTTTTGCACTTTTCAACGCGCGGAGATAAGAATCACGGGACGAGGCTGTGTATTCGCTATATGATACTACTATATACCCTTACGTAAGCTTCTTCTTCTATATAACGTTGAATAATACTTTGAGATTAATTTTAGCGTGTTGCGAAAAATGATATAGTAATAGTATATAGGGGTTGGTTTTTCTTTGTGGTAGTTATAATATAGAGGGTGTGATTGTAGAGAATAGGGTAAATAAATTTTTCTTTTTTTCTGAAGAGGGGGGATAAAAAAGAAAGAATAGTAGGAGTCATCTATAGGTTTGGGATGACACGCGACTGTTTGATTATATACCATTCATTGTGGGTAAGGAGTTTATCGCTAGTGTCTTATTTCCTTGTAGATAATAAAAGAAGAAAAAAAAGACAAGCTGAGTGGTAAGTCAAAGGGCGTGATGAATACATGCTCATCAATGATAGAGATAACTATTTGTGACAATATTTTTTTCTACTTAGTATTTTATTTGTTTTTTTTTTTTTTTAAATAAAAACCTTTTTTCTCTCTGTCAAATTGTTAACAGCAATTTAACAAATAAAACTATAGTTACATGAACGTCATGAGTCTGTCGTTAATGTTATAACGCGAAGGAAAACAGAAAATACAAGGGAATAATAGAGTATATATACATCTCGAAAAGCGTCCCTGATTACACTATTGTTTGATGCTACAGCTTGGGTTGTTTTAGTTAATCGTGAGCTTTTTGGGTTTTGTTTATTCTTCAAATTGAGCTTGCGACGAGCTTTACTCTTGCCCTTCGTTCTTTGAGTTCTTGGTCTTACTTGTTTTTTTTTTCTTAAAACTTTTCTATTATTATTATTTTTATAACATCTTCAATTATTTCATGTTTTCTTAATTATCAATCAAGGCCAATATAAAAATAAATTCAAGCTTATTTTTTTTCAAAATATTCATACATATACTATTTTTAAGTAAAACTTTCACTACCCACATAAAGTAACGCGTCGTCAATATCCGTCTTTTTTTCTCCCTTCATCGACCCTTTAACATAGACCAAGTCTTCAATAGGTCAAAGAAGAAAAACTATGAGTCGAAGTTGAAGCTCACACTCGATAACTGCGCACATCCTCGCTACCCACTCCAACTATAAAAAAAAAATAGAAAGAAAAAAAAGAAAGAAAAAAGGAGGGGGTATAAAGGACAGAAGCTTTCAAACGGTCAATCGACGTTTCAGAATAGAGAAGATAGAGAAAATAACCATCTATCTCTCTCTCTTTTCTTTCTCTCTCTTTCTCTCTCTCACTCTATCTTTTATCTAGCTTTCGCGAAATATTCAAGTCACACACATAGCGCTCTGTCCGTCGCGTTGACGTATTCACAGAGCATAGCGCGCGTAGCAATCCTCACCCCCCCTAGCGTATAGATATATAAAATACGAAAAGCTCGATTTGCACAAGCTATTTTGTATATGTATGTGTCGAACTGGGCTTGAATCTCTCTTTCACACTCCCTCTCCCCCCATAACCCATAGCACACAACGAATAAGTTATATGTATTGTAGAGAAAGAGGAAGGGGGTAGAGGGGGGGGGGGAGGCAGCACTTCTATATTTTGATATGGGCGCGATGCGGGAACTCGCGCGTACGGAATGCGCAATTGGATGCGCAAAGAGGGAAGAAGGAAGGGGGGGTTATATACTGACTTTCTCTCTCTCTCTCTCTGTCTCTCAAACAAAGTAAAATCTGATTTGTTGAGATGGAGGTGGTGGAGGAGGTACAGTGCCGAATGTCCGGAACAATGAGTCTCGTTTACGCCGTGGCTTATACAGTCAATTTTTGGGGATGGTCTGACCCCCCCTCCCACTTTCCTTCTATTTTACTCTCATCTAACTATCCTGTCCTCTTTCGACTATGATTTTTCGTTTTGGACTCACGATTTTTTACTCTCTTTATTTTATTTTATTTTATAGATTTTTTTCTCTCTTCTATGTTGTTCGCTTTTTGCTTTTTTTTATTTTAGTTTGCTATATGGGAATTTATAGAACGATGAGAAATTTTCTTTTTGGATAATCCCTTCTTTTTTTTTTTTTAATCGATTGATAATGTGACTTGTCAGCGTGTATCCGGTCTCTCGTTTATATATATAGAAAATTAGAAGAATGCATGCATGCGTTTAACGTAGTGTAAAAGTCACTTCTATTCAAGCAGCTATTTAGGATCTTGCATTGTGTCATCTAAGACTTTTTAGCTTAATCATCATTCACCAACAGGTCAATTTTATTTTAAAGAAAAATAAAACATTGTCGAGTTATGGTGTTAATGATTCTAAAAAATGACAATAACACATTTATCATCTATAGCGTAACATAAAAAAATTTCTTTTATGTACATACCTATAAGTTGGATCAAGCTACTTTTGATCAATATAAAATATGCTTCGTCATAAACAAAGTTTTTGAATCTTTTGTTGATACATGACATTATGAAAAATGTCTATGTTTTAGAAATGATTTTTATGATATAGATGAGCTATGATTGATGTTGCTTTGTTTTATTATTTTATCAAAATCATTGCAATTATTTATAAATAAAAATTAAAAAAAAAAAAACCTTAAAAACGATAAAAAGTCATACAATCAGAAAAAATAATAAAAAAAAGAGAGATTACTTCTCAAACTAATCTCATGTCATTCCCTTTCTTCTTCTTTTTTTTATCTTTTATTTTTCAACGTCTCTCACAAAAATATATATATTTGGAAATCAGAATAAAGGGAGACGCATGCGCAAACAAACACACAAGCATATATAATACAGGGAATACATATATATCGAGTTGAAAGGAGAGGCAGTGGACATACAATGGGAGAACTGTCGCTATTATGAGGGACATTGTCGCGACTCGATATGAGAAAGCTCCCTGGCCTCGGGTATACAACGCTCCAATATCGCATCGTCCGAAGACCTTTTCTTAACTCCTCTCTCTCTCTCTCTCTCTCTCTCACTCTCTATTTCATTCGTGCAAATACTAGATGAGCGTGACTTCATTTTTTTTTTATCTTTGTGGCTTAAATATTCGTAATTTTTTGTTTAAAATACATTGTTTTTAATATTATATTATTGGATACTTGGTTAATGTATGATAAAAGAAAAAATCATAAATTTATTAAACCTTAAAAGAAAAGTACTTTTTTTTTCCTATATTTATTTATCCAAGTATACCTATATATCTACACTTCAAAGTTTCGATCAGACGATATACCCTCAGGATTATTTATATATACACTTCCATCTGTCTTGTGATTTTTCGTATTGTTTCTTTTCTTCCTCGCTATTTTCACACATCCCGCAATGAAAATTCACCCCTCTATATATACTTTTCTCGTAGGGTATGTTTTCATACCAAACAAAACCAACTATAGGGTACCTATATCACTTGATGCATTTTTCTTTTATTTGTGTCAATGTTAGATCGATAGAAAAAAACTATTGGTACTTACGATTTTTTCAATACTATACAATTCAGTAAAATAAAAATTCAATTTAAAAATAAAATAAATTATACAATGTAAAGAGATAAAAAATAATAACAAAAATCAATTTAATCAAAAACATTTAAAACCAATTAATTTCCCATAACTACTTTCCTTCACAGCAGCAGCAGCAAAACCTCGTATTTTGCGCGTCATCTCATTCTTATCCCAGCAGTTTTGTCGCAAGATGAGATACATATGTTGTTATATACACGAGTATAGCGTAGCAAAACTTGATATCTAAATCAGTCGCGCCTAAATTACGGCCTTCTCGCGCTTGAAACATCCCTCCGTATAGCAGTTTCCACTTCCACAAGCCCAAGGGGAAAGGGAAGGAGGGGATGCTAATTTAAACTTTCGTTTCAAGGAAGGAGAAGAGAGAGAGAGAGAGAGAGAGAGCAATGATAATAATTGCTATTCTGACATTTTTGTCCTTTCTGGGTTTGCCGCCTCTTCATTTTCTGTTTTATTATGAGTAGATGAGTAGTTTTACTTCGTATATACTTCTTAGTAGCACTTTATGTTAGTTTTCCCACAGTTTTAATATTCTATTAGAAAAGTTTGTTTGCTAGTCCTATTTTATTTTCTATTTAAAACTACTGTATTTTATGTGTCTACAAAAAAAAAAAAAAATTTGCTGCAAGAATATAAAATTGAATGAAGAAGACTTAAAAAAAAAAAAATGTACAAAAGACAGGAAAACATAAGTTGAAAATGCAAAGATAAGCTTGAAACCAAAATAATAGTAGAAAAGGAGTCATTTTCTTTAGAACGCTAGAAGGAGTAATGACGTTCTACATAGAGCAGCGGAAATAAAGCAATTCAATCAGATATAATACAAGCTTTGCAACATTAGAGGAGCTTTATCATCCTAAAATATAGGTATATCAAGGATTATATAAGCTGCGTCGTTTAGCTTGATGTAAGGATGTAAATATGCTTATCTCATTTGAAACAACAATGCTTGGTAATTTATTTAGTTTACTTATAATGTGGATAAAAAAATTAATTTAAATTTGTTTTTGAAAAAAGTCTAGGGTGCGTAAAGTGGAGAAGGAGTACAAGTAGTTCAATAAATTACGTATTTCATCGGACAGTATATAGTTTACGTCTTCCTTGATCTATACATATCCATTCGGATAAATATAAAGAAAGAACTTATAGAAAAGTGTAAGGAGGCACATTGGCTGAAAGAGGCTATCGGTTCTTTTGGGTTATTTTATATTGGAAGTCAGTGTGGCGGCTTTAAGCCGAATGGACGAAAGACCATAGTGGACACAGAAAAAGAGAGAGAAAAAGCTGAAAGCTTTTGAGAGGACGGGCAAGCCCTTCTCTCTTCTTTTGTGGATCTCTTTTGTGGCTAATGCGATCCAATTCCAGGGTTAGCTATATATCCTTTCTTTGCCCCTTTTCGCACACCACATACCCCCTTCCTTTTCTCTCTTCTCTGTTATCGGAATCCTTAAATCCTGTTTTGCGTCCATTGTCCTATTACGGTTCTTGCAAGTTCTTTTGATCAAGAACCTCTTCTTGATTTTTTTTTTATCGTATAGATGATTTGAGATTGGGAGATTTAGAATACAAATTTTATTTTTGTTTTTTTTTTACTTTTCTTAGCCTTAGTTTTTTTTTTTAAATTTGAATGTAGTTCAGAAAAATTTTATTTTCATACAAAATGTATTTTGTTTTAAACGTATTAAGACAAAACTATGTTAGAGCTTTTAATTAACGATTACGGTAAAGTGATCTTAAATTCTAAAGAATTTGGAAACTGACGAATTGGAATTTTTAATCGACAATAGGAAACTTATGGTCAGTGGGTAGTTTAAATTAGTATCTCTTTACATCTATGTTTGGGAAAAGTGAAATTTACTTTACCGACGATATCGTCTACCTTACCTCGGTATTTTTAAATATTATCTCTTAGGTTTAAAAATCGATCATAATACTTTAATACACATGTATTAACAAATAATTAAATTGAATAAGAGAAACTTTTTTTATTTACAACAAAAATTTAATAATAAAACAATTTATTAATTTTATAATTAAGTAGAAATTTATATCCACATGTAAAAAGAATGAGTATTTCAAATATTATGGAAGAAACTATTTTTAAATGATAAAATTACAATGTAATTTGTTTATACAATGAATATTACATATTTTCTACGCAATTTAATTTTATCGATTGAAACATATTATGTCTTGATTATCTGATACGAGATAGTATAATAAAATACTTCTTACATTGTTTTTTTTTTATTATTAATATCAACAACATTTCTAATTAGGAATCTTCAACTTCAACGTCTTCAGTTTCCTCTTGCTTCTCTTGTACATGTGACGTGTGCCGAGAGCTTTGAATGAATTCTATATTACACATGCATATCCCATTCTTACATGCAACCACAAGTTTTTGATTGGCACCGGACTCCTTTAATGATCCGGACATTTCGTTGCAGTTATTCTTTATCGACTCGCTGCAATCACTTATCTCCGTGCATGTTTCTGCAGAATTAAAGATTTATTTCTTTTAATTTTTTTTTTCGATACATTTATTAATGAATTAAAATTTTTAAAATTTAATAAAATGTTTCTTTAACGTATTTATCTTTGAGTAGTTTAATTCCCATGAGCGATAATAATTTACAGCTTACTACAATGACAACGTAAATGCCGGGGAAGCTTTACTGTTGTATAGCTACTGTCTTATCATATAAAAAGCACCATTCGTTAAAAGTTCACGAACTTTCCATATTTAAAATTAATTCAAACCATCATTTTATATATTTATTTATTAATATAATAATTTGTGTGAAATTTTCTTAAATAAAATTAAAATGAACCAAAACTATGTTATAATACGTATTTCACATCAAGCCAATAATATCTTTTAAATAACGTTATTCCATTCAAATAATATACAACGTTATCAAAAAGTAAATTAATCGAGATAAGCAAACTATCACTTTTTCTCTCTCCCTATTATTTCACTCTTTCATATTTACATAAACCAAATATTCATTAAAAAAAAAAAAATCCACACATGAATACGTGATTTTATCCTCGCAAAACTTTTTTTAATCACATAATCATTAATTTCTTCGATCATCATTAAAATAAATAAAAAAAAAAGTATCTTAAATTTGCAAAGTTTGCACACTTACCGATATCCGCATAAACGATGCAAGCGACAAGCGTCAAAATACATAGTCCAAAAAGATACTTCATTTTCACACTTATATCAATTCACCAATTATACAAAAGAGAGAAAAAAAAATTTAAAAAAAAAGGTAAAGAAAGTTTGCTAAAACACAAGTATATAAATATATATATACGAAGAGGCTCTCTCTCGTATACTGTCCGGCAATCTGTCACGTTTTTCAGGTCACTTCGGAGTTTTATAAGCGAGAGAATGAGAGAGAAAAGCGCTCGGCCAGAAGAGCGTCGTACTCAACACACTTGTCTTTCTTTTTTCTTTTTTTTATTCTTTGCCGGACACACACTCTCTTGCGCCGGGGGCGATAACGATGTGCCCAGAGCGCAATCTTATTCGCTATATACTACCACTTACTTACTTACTTACTCCCCGCCGTTTTGTTTTCTATACGCTACGTGCACGTTTGAGCCTCGAGAGCCGGACATTGAGAATGAAATTCTTTCTGTTACATATAATCTTGGCTTATTGTAAATATTGACATAGACTGGCTTGTCTATATGTTTCGATTTATTTATGGTTGATTGGGTTTATAAAGGTTTTTAATTTAAAATTAATTTGATATTGATTTATTATTTGTAATATTTATTAGATGTACGCACACAATGTTTTATACGACTGAATTTAATTTTAGAGTAGCTAAATTTAGAGTACGAAATAAATTTCAATTATATAAATTATTGGTTAATTGTATTTGAGATGAATCAGTTATATAAGAAAATTTATAATTAATTCAAATATATATTTTTATTGTGATTGTTCAATAATAATAATAATAAGAAGAAGAATTCTACAGTATCGACTGCTGTAGAAAATAAGGTCTGTAGTATCAAACACTGTTGTCAGAGTGTATCAAGATCGTTTTGAGAAAACAAAATTTTTATTTATTTAAATGATTTTTTTTTTTTAATTTATTACATTAATAAATTTAATATGAATTAATATTTTTTTTTATCTTCGTAAATTATGCAATTTTAAAAAAAAATGTGCACTTGTATTGAATTATATTTTTAAAATAAAATTTTAACAGCACTTGTATTAAAATATTAATGTTTTTATCAACAACTATATTAAATCTGAAAAAATAGTCAAAGCTAAGTTGAATAATATAAACAATTGTATAGGTACACATTCAGGCTGCAATACAGTAATGAATTTTACAAGTAACTTAGCATACATCAAAATTTAGTCAGTATCTATTTTTTGAGTCGACAAAAAAAAATATTTTTACAAACTTATAATTATGCGTAAGTAATTTGCGAATTATGTCAGGATAATTACAACGTTAAATTACAAAAAAAGTTAAATATTTTTTAGATTTTATTGACAAAATATTTTTTTTATTTTAAAATCATACGATTTATTTTCATTCATCACTTCAAATGTCCTTGCACTCTTGAAACAGTTATTAAAATATTTATAAATAAAACAGGTTTGTACAATAATTTATTGTCTGGAAGTAATTTGTGATAAGTGCGATTGAATATGAGTATTTGAATTTTAAAGATAAGACATCTTTATTACACGGACGATGATCTACAAATTATTTAGAAAGATTATACTATAATAATTTTATTTATTTTATATCAATCTAGATCTTTTAAGTATATTTATTCCTCCAATTTGTCATTAAAAATTTAACTCGTTGATCGACGATTAAAAAATGATCGATCATGCACTGCGAGACACTTAAGATATCCATTGATACAATTTAATATAACTTATAATATTAACATTACCGAAACAAGTAATTTTTATCTTAATTGTCAGGACTTACTAAATTACAAAATGCAAAGAATAACTTTTTTCAATATTTGAATACGAGTCATAGTAGTATTAATTTGCAAATAAAATTTTTTTTTACTTTTTATTGCAAAAAAGTAAACGACACAGGTGGTCACTAAGTCTTAAGTGCTTTAACCTTAAAAAAACTGTTAAATTGCTTATAAATTCCCAGAATCATTGTACACGCTATCTTTTCAAAAACTCTGTTAATAACATAAACCAATCAATAAATTTTATCATTTTAAACAGCTTTAAGTACATAAAAAATTTAAATAATAAATCTAAAAGTTCACATCTGCTTCTTCTCACTCAATATTTTAATTCAATTTCTTAAAAAACACCAATATTCACATAGTAACAACCAGTTCCGAACAAATAAAAAAAAAACAGCCAATATACCAAAAGAGACAAGGTTATAGCTATAGAGAATAAAGCTCACTAGAGCTTACACGATATATAAATCCAAGCTTGCAATTAAAAGTTCACCGAGGCGAGTGCGAGCACATCCCCCAACAACATAATAATAAATTCCAATGCCGGAAAAGCGAGTTACAGAATGAAAATGGTGAGGGTAGAGAGAGAAGAAGAAGGAGGTGTAGAAAAGAGTGGATACTCTCGTATACACATATTATACCCTACGTTTTTCCATCTCGGCGCGCTTAATTGGCTCGTTAAATTAATTAAGCTCACCGGTCCGTCGACTTTTCTCATCGAGAGAAAAAAAAGGCGCACACGCGCGCAAGTAGGATTAAAAAATAAAGTCAAGCCGATAATAAGCGCAAAGTCAGGTGAGTATTGTAGGAGCGTCGATTGCCAACCAGGAGGTGAGGTGGGGGATGGTTAAATTAAACGAGACAATAGCTCGCGGCGGTGCACCGATGATTTCTCTCTCGTTACTATATAGGTACATATGCATCCTACAGGCCTATTGATTGTGCACTTGGCCGCGAGGAGAATCGAGCTATGCCGTCGATCCAAAAATTATAAAAGCATCGATAGGATGGTTGCAGGAGACAATTGCCGATGAACGATGGTGGCCCTATATAATTAAATATCGGTTATTGCCGTTTTGTCAGGCTTTTTTTATGACGATTTCCCGCTTGATCATCGGGACAAAGAGCTTGCAGTTTTCAGCGGGCCAATTTGTGCTTTTTTGCAAAACGCTTTTTCTTCTTTTTTTTTCGATAAAGCATCTGTTTAATGTGCTATCGATATACTTTATTCGAATGGTAATTTGAAATTGTTTCTCGCTTGCGTATTCGTATGGAATAAATGTAAAACGTTCAAGATTCAATTATATCAATATTTAAATTTTAAGTAATATAATAACTTAAGAAAATTATATATGGAAGTTAACGGTAGTTTTAAAGTAAATCTTACATTTAAACCTATTAAATTAAAAATTTAAATAAAATTATTTCGTTTATTAAAAATGCTCAATAAATCAAAATTACAAATTGAAAAAAAAAAATTCATATTTAATTCTTCTCTCAATTTATTCATATTTCGAAACACTAAGCTTGCAACACCATCCCATCTTTTTTACAGATCTCTAGCATAATAACAACGTCTAGAGCTAAGCATTAGCATTTCGTAAACGGGCGGAGCTGCGATTTAGTGGTTCCGCACGCGTAGTTTTCTAAAAAGGAATATAAACAAGAAACAAACAGTAGCTTCTTCAGAGGGTCACTGGAAAAAGAATGGGTTTTCTAAAGAAGGGGGGGGGGCGTTTCGTGTACTACGACTTCGAGACTAATGGGGTTGATGTGTTTTATGTCTGATATATGTTGCGAAATTCTTTACTTGCTACTACATTTTTTTTTCTTTTTTTTTCTTTATAATCTTTTAAAATATCACTGATTCTTTAATTTTTTAAAAAAATTTTTAATCGGATATTGTACTATGTGTTTTTGATCCCGCTACAATCTTATCTCGCATCCTTGAATTAGCATATGTCAGTCAAACTTTAAGCTACTTGCGCATATATTTTTACAAAAACTTTCAACTCAGATATATGGAATAATTCAATCCATGTAAAAATACCTGCAGAAAATACTTTTTCCAAAAAAAAACTAAAATAAAAAATTTCAAGCATATAGCCAAAAGAAAACTCACAAAAAAAGATAAAAATAAAAAAGTCAATGAAGCAGAAGCAAGAGCTTTACCGACAAAGCTACGGATACATATCGGATCTCGAACAAGAAAGCTCGAGTATAATATATATGGTATATAATAAGCCGTCGGTTGACTGTACTCTCTCTTTCTCTCTCTCTTGAATTATTACAGATATCGTTGTTTGCTCAGCTCCCTGAGCTCTGCTATATATATGAAGGGAAAACGTCGATGCATTTATGCATGGCGCCACGAATTGGGTGATAATATTTTCCCTACTGCGAAAGGAGGAGAAAGCGATCGGTGTGTACCTATATAGTTTGGAGGTGACGCGATTCGCGACTTGGGAGACCTATAGGGCGGACTATTTTCGACAATGATCGTTCATATAATTTTGATATGGAGTCGTAGTTAATATTATAATAGACTCTAGTCTTAGTCAACTGAGATGATAATTTGATGATTGAGCGATGATTGTCAAAGTGAGCTTTAAGACACATTGCAAATGCTTAATATTATAAAAGCTTTTACACGTGCTTAAGCTCAGAATCTTCATCATGATATGATTAAATTGTTTATAAACAGCAGTTTAATAGAAAAAAAGCAAGATAGCGAGATAAAGCACAATATCAAGCAATAATAAAAGCTCATGTCATTTGCATTTTATTTCACAATTAAAAGAAAAAAAAAAGAAGAAAACACCTGGCTTTTGAAGTCATTATTGCAAATCAAATACGATGACTGTAATATATTTTTCTCTCCTTCTGTTTCCATCCTGCCTCTTTATACATTCAGCTTCATCTTTATACCCTCTCCACTTCAAGCATTAAACTCCGATCTTTTTTTTCTCAGCGACAAAAGAGCAACGCGAGGTAAGAAGACCAAAGAGTACAATCCAAGATGGCCGGAGAATCTATATATATATACCAGTAAAAGTATAAAAGCAACTATATATACTATTCTTCTTTTGTCGTTTGTGAGCTAAGAGACAAAATGAACTCGATTGTTGGCCTCTGCTCTGGTATTATAATGAAGATTTTCTATTCACGATGCTTCACGGATGGCAAATGAGCCACCGGGATGCTTCACAAGCGAATATCGTCCCCGTGGATGCTTTTTCTTTTGTTTACGATACTTTTAATTTTCTTCTTTTTCTTGTCTTTCTCTTTTTTTTCCTTGTTTTATTTTATGCAAAGTTATAGATTGTTTTTATGCATCTATGTTTTGTAGTAATTTTTTTTATTTGAAAAGTATAATTATAATTCGATGATCTTGATATATACCTTATCTGATTGATAAATTGATAATTTTATATTTGGATTTAACTATGTAGACTAATGTTCAAATTATGAATATTATAATCTATGTAATATTTAAAAAGCTTAATTTTCTTATCTTATATAGTCGTAATTAAATCTTAATTAAAAAAGTTGATTTTAATTATAATTTTCGTTCAATTAAACTATTAAATCAATAATTAATTTTACGAAGATGCAATAATATATTGAACAAATGGAAAAACATTTAAGCAACAATATTTTTTCAATCGTAATCTAAACAATGTTTCTTGACGAACACTTCTTTCCGCATAAACATTTCCGTTTATCTTGAGTTAATTGATTGTTTTGAAAGAGATTCATTGAAGAATGAATCTTTAAAGTATTTAAAATATACCAGAATTGCATAAATTTTTAGAACGTTTTATAAAACAGAAGAGCACAGAATTTTCAGATTTTAAATTTTCAAATTCAATCATGGCAAAACTTGGTGTAATCATCTGTTATTTATTTTTAGTGATCTCATACACACCTTTAACAGTTTTTGGTTTTGAACCAATAAGTTTATCAACTGCTGCTGCATTAACTGGTATAGCTTCTGGTTTAGTATCGATCGCTAATACAGGCTCAAATTTAATTAAAAATTCAATAAGATATTTAAAAGACAATCCAGATACTGATGGTGTCAGTTACACAAAACATTTCAATAAGGATCACGATCAGTTATTAGATCACTTGAGATCACTTGCTAAAGCAAAATACGAAATTAAAACAGACATAAGCAATATGAGAGATGACATTCTCAATCAGATGTTTCAAAATTTACCTGGTCTCGTGGAATTAAATCGACGTTTATCAAAAGTTTTTAAAAATTGTGATCATGTTGATGGTTTTTATGAAAAATTTATTAATTATTATGAGAATCCTGGTAAATATAATCGTAATAAAATTATTGATTTTGCTAATTCCATGACTTCGGATAATAAGCTTGGATTAAGTTATCTTTTAAGTGAAACACATAAATTTTTTGTGCAAAGTTACAGTGTGGTACCAAGTTCTCTAACATTATTAAGTCATCATATAGAGGTAACATAAAAGTATTTATCAATTTTTTTGTTTTAGACGAATAGATAATGTAATTTAATCTGAAATTTTTAGACGTTCTTAAAATCTAGTCAAATATCAAAAAGTCCTCAACAATTAATTTATGAAATTCTTCTTAATGTTATGTATACCGAAGTGAAGGGTCTTTTAACGATAAGGTACAGTTTTGAAATTCTTGAATTTTATGATCAGGGTACGTAAATATAATTTTTTATTTTAGTCTTAATAAAAAGCTAATTTATAAATATATTTAATTATTCCTTTCGTATTTTAGGAAACTTTACAGCCCACATCGATAAGGAAACAATCGATTTTGCTAAAAGACTGAATAGTACCCTCAGTGTTTTTCAACAAGTGATGTCCACTACATCTCGAGAATTATCAAGAAATAATCCACCCCAACATATAGAAGGTGTGTACCAACTTTCATTTGATTATATATTTTATTTTAATTTATTATAATAATTATATTCTTTTTTTAAGGTGAAACGTACGAAGAACTAAAAAATGTTTTCCAAGAATTTGTTATCAATGAAAAAGACATAAATAACGATCATGATTGTAGCGAAAGTTGCGCTGATTACAAGAATCCATTTAGAAAAAATACACGTTCATGTAGTTATCCAGGAGAATCTTGTGCAGTAACACATTGTGATGGAACACTACACGATTGTAAATATAAAGTTGATTCAGACATGGAACTTTGTATATCAGTACGTATTTTTTACGATAATAATTGTCAAATTGTAAAATTTTAAAAATAATTGTATTTTATTTAATTTTTAGAGGCAAAACAGTAATCGTCATTACGATTTTATCGATTACAATGATGGTCTTAGATACGGAAGCACACAAGGAAAATGTACTACAGCTTCCCTTAAAAGTACGAGTCATTTTGAATTTTTTAAATGGTGGTGTGATCCTTGTTTTTGCGTGTGTGCAGATACAACTACTCAATCGGAAAGATATTTTAATTTAGATCCTGTAATGACCAATAGAACTGAAAATTAGTGAGTTTTAAAAATTTGATTTATTAAAATTTATAAAAATTACAATTTTCTTAAATAATTATATTTTTTTAGTGTCATTACTGGAGCACGACTTGTTAAAAGAAAAAATATGATACACATTCAAATAAGGGAAGGACAATTATTACCTAATGGACGAATTAATGCAAGTACATTAAGGTGGTCCAAGATCAATGAAAATCCTACAAGTAATTAATAATTTATTTTAAAAGAAATTCGATTATCTATGTATCATATAACCTGACCTTTTACTTTGGCAGAGTATTATACACTTCAGTGGCAAGAAGGAAGAGAAATTCATTTAGATGACTTGAATGTACCGAAAAATTACGTGTTAACTGGATTATCATTTGCATCAGACATATCCGATTCAAAATCATACACTTATCGTTTACATTTAAAAGGCTTCGCTGCACCTTTATATTTTTATGATGGTATATTAAATCTTAAACACGAGCAGGACTTTACAAATTATGATTTATTGTAAGTAATTATTAAAATTATTGTAAATATTTTCATTGTCAAATAAAAATGACATATTATTAATATTACAGTTCTACAAAAGAAATAAATATCGAGAATCGCGATATACCAACGCGAACATCGACTCCCACAAATTTACGGTCGAATAACAACGAATATGTAAAATTTAGACCTTCTAGTTTGGAAAAAGATGTGGGTCAAAGTACAATTCCTTTTATTGAAACACAAACTGTTACGACTGATCCAGCAGTACCCATGACTAGTGCAGGTTTATTTTTAAGGAGCAGATCTGATTCTGGTGGATTTATATCTATTAAATTATATTCTTATGATTATTCTCAACATGTAAAACCCAATCTACTTATAAATTACAATAATTTATCGAATGAAAATTTTAAATAAATTTAAAAATTATAAAAAGAAAAAAATTTTTGTGAATTTATGTCGAGTTGCATTAATGGGTTTTTTAACCCATGCCTATTATTTAAAAAATCTAAATAATAAACATTGGTCTGAACTGTAATTATGACCATAAAGATAAAAAACATTTTATAAAGTATTTAGTCTTGATTTTAATTTTACATAAAAAATGTTTTTTTTATTTGTCATTAAATAACATTATAATAAATCATTAACTTGTATACAAATTTGCATTTTTTTAATGTGCAAAAAATAATAAATTATCATTAAATTTGTAATAATTTGATTACTAATTACCTATCATAACACGTGTCTCAATTAAATACATATGTAACCTTCAGTTTAAAAAATTTCACTCATGAAAATTTATTTAAGTAAATATCATAAAAAAAGTATCAACTTGAATTATAAGATAAGATTTATAAAATTTTTGGTTTTTATGGAGCTCTTTTGTTATATTTTTAATATATAATAGTTAGAAACTTCATGTTACATCAGTCAAATTCTTACACTGAAGTATATTAAGTTATATAAAAAAATTATTATAAATGAATTAAATTAAAATTAAATTAATAACTGTATTTTATCCAGTGAAAAAAAATAATGGCTAGATTTTTTTTAATTCAATGTAGCCTGCTTTTGGTAATTTTATACGCTCAACTGACAATAGTTAATTGTACTTTTCTAAAATATTCAGAAATTTCAAATTTAGTCACGTTTGCACAAAACTGCTGCATCGCTTCGTGAAACTATAGCATATGCAGAAAGTTGTTCTTCAGTCAATGGTTGGAATAATGATACAAAAATATATGATTTGTATAATAAATTATTGGAGGATTTGGAATCTGTTACAAATGGATACGAAGTATTACAAAGTGATTATGAATTTATAAAAAAAATTATGGATTATCGTTATTATACTCCGTATAAAGCTTACCCTCAAATAGAAAAAGATTTTAGTAGGTTCATAAAATTGTTTAATTACATTGAAGAAAATTATGAAAGAGTAATCTATTATTATAAGTCTTGTTCCAAAGACAAACACATAGAGAAATATAAATATTTTTATGAGTTGCTAATCCCAAACACAAAACTTTTTAATTTTACTACTGTAAGAGAAAATGTAGCATGGGACACATTTCTATTAAAATTCACTGAAGATCTTGAGGTAAATTTTATAGAAACTAAAGTTGATCACAAATATATTATTTACTTTTAAAAATTTTCTTAAGTTATAATAATTTCATAACAATTTTCAGAAATTAAGCACAGCGTTCGATAACAAAACAGATTGTGGAAGATTAATTTACAGGTTTCTAGAAAAAATTATGAATATTGAATTAAAATCTCTTTTAATAAAAATATACAGTTATAGATACCTTGAGATTTATCAGCAAAGTAAGTTACGAGAAAGCATCGATGTAATCTATTAAATATGTTTAGATTTTTTTATTGATAACACCATCAGAACATTAATATAGATTGTCTTTAATATTTTAGATGACAATACAGAAATTATTAAAAAAGAAATATTTAATTTTACTGAAAGAGCTAATGATACGTTAAATCAATTTAAAAAATTTATTTCCAATATGTCTAGAAAATTGTGGACAGGCAATTTACTAAAGCATGGTGAAGGTATTTTTTTTTTTGAATATATATAAATTTTGTTAATCTACTTAATATATATCTAATAAATTATTTTTAGATCCAAAATATACAGAGCTCAAAAGTGTCTTTCAAAATTTTATAATTGCTGAAGACAACCTAAACGATGACCAAAGTTGCAGTAAGCAATGTTCTTATTATCAAGGTCCAATAAACGATCGCCATTCTTGTACTAAAGCAGATTATTGCATAGAGACTAGTTGCGAAGGGTCTCTCTATGATTGTCAAAGTTTAAATATAAAAAAAATGTCTCTTTGTTTATCGGTTTGCATTTTTGTTTTTATTTTTATTTTATATAAAAATGTTAACTATTTTTAAGAATATTTTTGTTCTTTGTAGAACCAATCTGACAAATATTATGAATTTATGACTTATCAAAAACACACTGGAGATAAGGAAACGAATTTTGAACTGGGATATCCATATAAAAAAAGATGCCCTCGTAGGAAATATACATATGGAACTCGTTTTAATTTTTTGGAACGTTGCGAGCCTTGTTTTTGCGTCTGCGCAACTACTCACGATAAAGCCGAGAGACATTTCAATTTAGACCCTGTTCTAAGTGACAAAAATAAAAATAAGTATGTTCTAACAATTTTCAAAGCTATACAGGTTTTAAATAATTATAATATATCGACTTTGGTACTACAGGTAATTTTGAATATCATTATACTTTTTTAGCGTTATTGTTGCTGCTCGTTTTATTAAACATAAAAATATGATACACATTCAAATAAAAGAAGGACAATTATTACCTAATGGACATATAAATAAGAGTACCATAACGCCATGGTCCAAGATTAATGAAAATCCAATGAGTAAGATTAATACTTATTAAAAAAAAATTATCATAGAAAAAGAAAACAAAAATTAATGTATAATTATATTTTAGAACGATATTCGCTTCATTGGTTAAAAAAAAGAGAAGTTAATTTTGATTATTTGAAAATCCCTCAAAATTTTGTGTTGACCGGATTACGATTTGATTCGGATGTAATTAATGAAGACGCTGGTACTTATCGCTTACATTTAAGTACATCAGCATCGCCATATGATTTTTATAATGGCAGCTTAGATTTAAAAAATGATCAAACCTTTACGAACTGCGATTTTACGTAAGTATTTTTACCATTTCAAAAAAATAAAAATATGCGCGATTAAATTAATTATATTAATTTATTATATTTCATTTCAGCTCGAGCAAAGAAATTAGTATTTCTCGTCGATCAGAACCCGAATTGTCAACATATAATATTAATAAGTCAAATAATAATGAGTTTTTGAAATTTGTTACCACTGATTTAATTGAAGATGTTGGACAACGTACGATTCCATATATTGATACACATAATATTGAAATTGATTCACCGTCACCAATGAATAGCGCAGGCATGTTTTTTAAAAATGTTTTTGGTGACGGAGGATCTATATCGTTAGAATTGGTTACCTACGATTTTTCACAACATGTTGTACCTTTAAACTAGATGATGCCATTTCGTTTGTGGTGGGAATAAAAATAAAAAAAAATTTATGAACTATTTGATCTCAATTTTGATTTTCTATTCTTTTATCGAATATCTGTTCTTTAATTTTTTTAATTAATAAAATTATTACATATTATTTTTTTGTAAACATTTTCATTTCTTTAATGTAAAAAAATAAATTATAAATAATTTTTTATAATTTTATTATTAACTATCATAATATATATCTCAACCAAATGCATAAAGTAACTTTCAGTTTGAAAATTTTAAAGCATGTAAATTTATTTTAGTAATTATCATAAAGATAAAGAGCCTTCAATTTGAATTTCAAGATAAGACTTACAAATTTCTGGCTTTTTTAATGTTAAATAATTAGAAACTTCAAGTTACATCAGTCGAATTCTTGTACCAAAGTATATTAAGTTCAAAAAAATTGAGAGTATAATAAATTAATTAAATCATAATTAAATTAATAATTATATTATAGTCAGTAAAAAAAATATACCATGGCGAGTTTTTTTTTAACTCAATGTAGCCTGCTTTTGGTAATTTTATACGCTCAACTGACAATAGTTAATTGTACTTTTCTAAAATATTCAGAAATTTCAAATTTAGTCACGTTTGCAAGAATTGGAATAATGATACAAGCGTATATAATTTGTACAATAAAGTTTTGGAGGGTTTGGAATCTGGTACGATGAGTGGACACGAAGTATTACAGAGTGATTATGAATTTATAATAAAAATTATGGATTATCGTTATTATACTCCGTATGAAGCTTACCCTCAAATGGAAAAAATGTTTAGAAGGTTAATCACACATTTTATTTATATCGAAGAAAATTATGAAAGAGTTATCTTTTATTATAAGTCTTGTTCTAAAGACAAACACCTAGAGAAATATAAATATTTTTATGAGTTGCTAATCCCAGACACAAAACTTTTTAATTTTACTACATTAAAAGAAGATGTAGAGTGGGACACATTTCTATTAAAATTCGCTGAAGATCTTGAGGTAAATTTTACAAAGACTAAAGTTGATCATAAGTATATTATTTAATTTAAAAATTTTTTAAAGTTTTAATAATTTAATAATAATTTTCAGAAATTAAGCTCAGCGTCTTCAAACAAAACCGATTGTGGAAGATTAATTTACAGGTTTCTAGAAAAAATTATGAATGTTAAATTAAAATCTCTTTTAATAAAAATATACAGTTATAGATACCTTGAGATTTATCAGAAAAGTAAGTCACAAGATAAAGCATAGATATAATATATTTGAATATTCAAATTCTAATGTTTAAATTTTTCTATCAGATACATCATTGAATTTATTAAAATTTTTTAAATATTTTAGATGACAACACGGAAATTATTAAAAAGGAAATATTAAATTTTACTGAAAGAGCTAATGATACGTTGAATCATTTTAAAAAATTTATTTCCAATAAATCTAGAAAATTGTGGACAGGCAATTTACTAAAGCATGGCGAAGGTATTTTTTTCTAAATACATATAAATTTTTTTAATTTACTCAAGAAATATTAAATATATTATTTTTAGTTCCAAAATATACAGAGCTCAAAAGTGTCTTCCAAAATTTTATTATTGCTGAAGACAATCTAAACGATGACCAAAGTTGCAGTAAGCAATGCTCTTTCTACCAAGGTCCAATAAACGATCGTCATTCTTGTACTAAAGCAGATTATTGCATAGTGACTAGTTGCGAAGGATCTCTTTATGATTGTCAAAGTTTAAATATAAAAAAAATGACTCTTTGTTTATCGGTTTGTATACTTTTGTTCTCATTTAACATAACTATTTTTAAAACATTTTTATTTTTTATAGGATGAATCTGACAGGTATTATGAATATATGAGTTATCAAAAACATACTGGAGATAAAGAAACGAATTTTGAATTGGGATATCCATATAATAAGACATGCCCTGCTTTGATGGATACATATGAAACTCGTTCTAATTTTTTGGAACGTTGCGAGCCTTGTTTTTGCATCTGCGCAACTACTCATAAGAAAGCCGAGAGACATTTTAATTTAGATCTTGTAGAAAGTAATAAATTTGAGAATTAGTGAGTTGTAGAAATATTTCAATTTTATAATATTTCATTATTTAAAATATTATATTTTTTACAATTAAAATATATTGCAGGTGTAATAATTATTTTTATTTTCTAGTGTTATTGTTGCTGCTCGTTTTACTAAACATAAAAATATGATACACATTCAAATAAAAGAAGGACAATTATTACCTAACGGACATATAAATAAGAGTACCATAACGCCATGGTCTAAAATTAATGAAAATCCAATAAGTAAGTATAATATTCATTAAAATAATTTATTATCAAAAAAAATGTAAAATTATATTTTATAAATGTATAATTATATTTTAGGACGATATTCGCTTCATTGGTTAAAAAAAAGAGAAGTTAATTTTGATTATTTGGAAATCCCTCAAAATTTTGTTTTGACCGGATTACAATTTGCTTCGGATGTAACAGATGAAGATACTGGCGCTTATCGCTTACATTTAAGTGCTTCAGCATCGCCATACGATTTTTATAATGGCAGCTTAGATTTAAAAAATGGTCAAACATTTACCAACTGCAATTTTACGTAAGTATTTTTAAAATTTCAAATAAATAAAATTATGTTGCAAATTGTAAAATTACACGATTAATGATATATTAATTAATTATATTAATTTATTATATTTCATTTCAGCTCAAGCAAGGAAATTATTATTTCTAGTCGATCCGAACCAGCATTATCGACACATAGTTTTAATAAATCAAGTAATAATGAGTTTCTGAAATTTGATACCACCGATTTAACTGAAGATGTTGGACAACGTACGATTCCATATATTGATACACATAATATTGAAATTGATTCACCGTCACCAATGAACAGCGCAGGCATGTTTTTTAAAAATGTTTTTGGTGACGGAGGATCTATATCATTAGAATTGGTTACCTACGATTTTTCACAGCATATTGTACCTTTTAATTAATTAGTGTGTTAGTTTACAGTGTACTTAAAAACGATTCTTGCATAAATTTTGTTAAAAAAATATCATTATAATAAAAATCAGTAATCTCGTAAAAAATAGTTTATACGTAAAGAAAAAATATATTTTTTAAAAATTGCTCGTAAATTATTCTTCAGGCAATTTAATATTCAAATATCGTATTATTTCCAACGGTTCTTGATCGTTTGTACCATGAGGTAAAAAAAAAGATCATACGAAGCTAGAAGATTTGAAAAAAGAAGAGAGAGAGAGAGGATCACTGAATATCGAGTACACCGTTTTGCGTCCAATAAATTTCTCGAGAGCCAACAATGACTTTCGTATAAGAGCTCACGGGATGTCCCGTTTTAAACTTATTAATGTATTTCGAAGCATTTGGGCCTGAGAATTCGAAGCCCTTGGTACCCTACCTATATATTTTTTTACTACAATTTACGACTTTTTCATAGGCCTTAAGAAACAATTATTGCTGTAATATCATTGATCATCATAAGTGTTCTCCAATTTTGTATTTTAATGTAACAAATAATAAAATTAATATTAGGCAACGTTTAACTAATCCAAGTTTAAAAATTCGAATTATTTGTTTAAATAATAAAGATTCCTTTCACATTTCCTTGCACAAACAATTCAATTATGAGACCATCAAACAGAATATTTAATTAATCTAATTATTAAATTCAACACCTATCTGAAAGAATACATTTTTTTTTTAAAATATCATTATTTAAAACAACGGCACATCCAAACTAAAACAGCATCCCTTACTTATATACAGCAACTTACCCTCAAGGTTCTCCTTAAAAAAAAAAAAAAAAGAGCCACCTTGTACGCAATAAATACGCGCGTACGTCAGGGCCAGTATATATGCGATCACACGCATATATAGACACAGCAGGGATGCCCTAGGTGTATATATATAACATCGGGCCCATTTTCACCCCGTTTCCTACAAGACTACAGACATGTTTACGAGCCGGATTTATAACCGATTGCTTTCCGCTCCACTTGGCACTGTCTTTACGCCTCGAGGGCCCCGATATTCTCTCTTTTTTCGATATGTATGTCTGTATACTTATATAAAAGACGCGCGATTTCTAGCCCTTCTTTTCTTGTAGCGACGTCATGCTGCTGCTGTTGCTCTTTCTCTCTTGCTTGCATTTTCAGTATCGAGAGAGAGAGAGAGAGAGTCGCGTGTGCGCGTTTCTTAAGGGAGAGATAGGGTAGGAAGTAAAGTTGGTTATTGATTTTGCGCGCGAATGGTGAGAGACGCTCGATAATATGGTGTATATATATATAAAGGATAGGTAATGTTGATTTCGCTATACGCGGCTGCTTATGGTTTTACGGTTTGGTTGTATTACTGCGTTTAGAAGGTGAATTTTGTATTTCGTTATATGGTGTATTAGCTGTTTGGATCCTAATGATATTTAAATAATATTTTGATTATTTAAATTAAAAATAAATATCTATTTTTTAAACATAAAAATTATAATAAATCAAACAATTTGAAAAAAAAAAATAAATGACCAAAAAGTACTTGAGTGCAAGTAAAAAAAGTGCAAGGTAAAAGTAAGAAAAGACAAGCGGTAATTGGCTGGACGCGCGTGTGTGGTGTGCCTTGTATACTGCAACATTCGATTTCGTATACGCACTTGTGTGTAAGAGGAATGCATATGCACAGGCGCATCCACGTATATACCTTATATATCCTAAAGAAAAGAATTGTGTAAGAATATAAGAGTCAAAAGAGCCAAGAAAGAAAGAGGGGAGGTAAGAAAGAAAGAAAGAAAAAAAGAAGAATGGAGAGCCATTGGGAAGAGTAAAGAGAAGAGGGGAGAAGCGCCAGGATCGGACGAATCAAAGCGTAGGTGGAGGTGGTATGCTTCATCTCCCTTTCTCCTTTCTCTCTCTCTCTCTCTCTCTCTCTCTCTCTCTCTCTCTTTCTTTCTGGGTTATCCCTCAAGCGCGAGGGAAAGGAGAAAGGGATATATACGTTCGTGGGAGGAAGAAGGGAGGATTAAGAAGAGGCGGGAAGTCTGGGTATTTGTAGAAGTGGAGGAGAAGGTAGGGAGGGAGGGGTGGGAAGAATATGCGCGCGCCTCTCGTCCTGCAAGTTTGAGAAAGAAGAGAAGAAGAAGAAGAAGTAAGAGGGCGGATGCGCAGATGCAATTGTAAATAGTAGTGGGAAAAGAGAAAGGGAAAATATATCATGAAGAGTATTTTGCTTGATAATGGAATATGAAGATTTAAAATTGTTAGGGGGATGTATATGTGATGCAGGTGATTTTTTACTAAGGAGGGGTTTTTTTTGTGAACTTTTTTTCTTGCGGTTATTGAAATGACAAGTGTTGGAATTGTTGGGAAAAACGTTTACTGTGTTTGATTTTTTGAGATTATAGTTGAATTGAAAGAATAACGTATGAGTAATTCTATTAAAGTTTTGTGAATGACAAAAGATTATTGATAAAAAAGAAAATTCATACGTACAAGCCGGAAAAAAGACAAATATGCAAGCTCAATATATGCAGAGTATACGAGCTTTTGTAAGCTCAACATTACACCTCGTCATTATTATACGCGGATATGCCTATAGAGAGTAGATTCGAAGCTGTTCTCATTTCTGCGTTGTATATATCATTGTCTCGAACATGCAAACTTCCGTTTGCCCTACACGTACATTTACGTTCAATAGTAACAATAAAAGACGACGAGTAATTATATTTAACCGCCCTCCAGTGTTATTTTACTATACTCTGACTTTTTCTGTCAAATTAAAGTCAAAACACTTTTGAACTTATATAATTTTCTTTGCATCTTTTTCAACTTTCTTTTTTTAAAATTATTTTTTCATTTGTTTCTCCAGTTCGCAACATTACAATTCTTTAGTCAATGACACACAGCAGAGAGATGTAGTATATACGCAACGTTTTGTTAAAGCTCTTCCAAATAATCCAAAGCTTTAGTATATACACTCTCTCCCTTGCAGGTTACTATTACTGCGCTGCTGTAATTCCTTAGTATGAGTGCACTGGATTTTCCGTGATATGTAGGCTCTGCTGTGAGGACGGATAGTAGTAGTAGTAGTAGTAGTACATAGCATTCGCTCGTTAGCGGCTTGTACAAGAGTTACATGTTAACCGAGGAAAATTAAACAATGCCCTTTTACATTGTGACGAAACACACGGTATTTTCATTGTTTCTATATATACCTACATACAAAACTGAATAAAGCTTGGCTTGACTGTTGCTGCTGCTGCTGTTTCTGTTGCTCTGGGAATTAAACAATTCGTGAGAGAGTTAAGGCGATTGTAATGTTCGCTTGCCTTGGTTTTGTAAACAATTGTGTTTATTATTTTTTTTTACTTTCTTTTTTTTAAAAAAAAAATTGTTGTTTTTATTTTCTTCTATTTTTAGGTTTTTGTGTGGTTGTAATGAATGTGTGTAACTTGACAAAGCTTCTTTATTTTAAAGTTTTTTTTTTTAATGAAAATTGCTTAGTAAATATGCGTCATGTGTGGTATTATATGAAAATTTAATTGCAATTTATTTTATTTTTATTGTTAAATTTTTTAGATATTATTTACAATTGTTTACTTTGGAACTTAATTTTTTTAAAACATAAAACGATACTTTTTATTTTCATAAAAAGCATTGAATAACAAAAGTAGAATAGAGCTTTATTCAAAAGAATAAATCTATTTTCTCTTTAAAAAAAAATTTAGTACATTAATCGTCATCATTTTAAAAATTTAAAAAAACATGTTTAACAAAAGTTTTGTAAATAAAGATTATTCTTACTAAAAAGATGTGACTTTTACGCCCTCGTTTCTTTTGTCCAAACGAAGCAAATACAAAAAGAAATAAGAAAGAAGAAAAAAACAAGAGCTTACGATTTTTCTTTACTGATAATGGCATATCTCTTTGAATAAACCTTTGACTAAAAGAACAAAAAGCATCCGATGATGAGACCGGAAAGAGGAAGCAGCGACTCCTGACTTAAAAAAAAAAAAATAAAAATCCGCAAGATTATTTTTCATCTTTTCACGATAATTGTCCTCTCCGTAGTTTCACATTGCAGCAGTTTTGCCACTGGGCTTTTCTTATACTCTCTGCTCTTAATTTCTTTCCGGTCTAGTCTTTTCGTCTTGGGACTTGAATTTTCTTTGTGTCTTTCCGCCAGTGTATACGTTTCGTTGCAATGCCAGCTTCTCAAGATAACAACGTTGACGATTTACACAAGTGTATGCGTCGTCTTATGTTTGCATACATACGTCGTATTTAAGATGCATAACCTGGTGCTTTTTTTTGTATTTCTTTTCTTTTGAAATATGGGAGCAGTTGTAACTATGAATAATGGTAATAGATCAAATGTTTTATGTTTGTAATAGCTTTTTACGAGAAATTAAAATATGTTTACTTTTTATTGTAAAATAAGAAAAGGTGTATTGTTCAATTAAATAAAGAAATGTGAAAAACAATTTTCAATTACCATAAAAAATAATGAAAAAATTTAAATTTTACAATACACTAAAAAAAATTTTCAACATTTCTAGATGGCCTCCAACTCCAACATAATACTATTAATAAAAATAAAATAAAAAAAAGGAAGAGCAGTGAATTTCAAGTGCACTTCAGCCACACAAAGTTTTTCCTCCCTTTAACACCTACAGCAACAAACCACGTCCGCATACATACACATCTACACACGTCAGCACGCAAGTACTTCGTAGTCACTCAGCAAAAACACACGCACATGCATATAATGAGACCCAGCCCTTGCACTTGGCGGACGCCCTCCTCGTAACTTCTCACCACTGCACTCGCGCCTCAGAAAAATAGTGATAAAGTATATATAAAGTCTTCTCGCTCCTTTTCCTCTCTTTCCTTTTTTCCGTCTTTCTATATATGCTTTTCTCTTTCTCTCGAGGCAAGGGTGAAAATGAGCTTTTCACTAAACGCGAGAAGAGTAGAGCTTGCGTGAGGTTTTTTTTTATTTTTGGTACGCGACAACTTTTTTTTTGCATGGGCACTTGAATCACAGTGCGTAAATACGTTTGGCACGTGTAGTGAAAGTGTTTTTATTATTTTTTTTTTCATTTTGTTTGTTTGTATGTAGGAAGGTGAGAGAATTGTTGAACAGAAGCTTTTTAAAATTGAAATGCTTTTTTTTTGTATTGATGATTCAAGCACTATAAAGCTCAAGCTTTTACACTTTTACTGTAAAAATCACTTGAATACTAAAAATATTTGATAAAATTTATCATTTTCAATCAATCGACTTAAAAAAAATTCCGTAAACCACATATCCGTTATTCTCCCTAACCCATTAAAATCCTACAAACAGCAATCTCTATTCTAAACCTATCCCCTCTATATCAAACATCACTTTCAAACCAAAACATATATTCTTAAATTCACGCATATAAATTCTCCTCCCCATTTCACAAGCATTATACGACAAAACAGTCCTCGATGTCTAGTCAGTAGTCACACGCACGCGTATACACTTAGCACAATTTTGATATACAGATATAAAGTACGTCAGAGAACTACTACGTGGTTAAGCTTGGCAGAAGATGGTACATATACGTCATGTGTGTTGATTTTAAGATATAGGGAGAGAAAGCTTTGCTAGTGTCATGTAAAAGCTGTCGGGAATAAGGAAAGCTCTAAGGGTTAAGACTTACTTGCAAGCTCCAGTACTAAAGTTTAATATGAGAAGCTATAGAAACAATATAAATAATTCCAAATAAAAAATATTCTATGAATCTTCTAGTTCAATAATAATAAAAAAAATTGAAAGTTTTTGAAAGGAATGCACTAAGATAACGAGTATACTTTCAAAACAACAAAACTGTCAAAAACAGCATTCCAACTAAAATTCACATCTCCTAAAATAAATACACACGTAAAAAACTATATAGATAAAAAGATCGAGCGTATTTGCTGCACAGTCATATACTATATCTCTAACAATGCTATTTTTCCCAACACATATAACATATAACACACGTAACTAATATTTACTATTCGAACAATAGAAATAAAAGAAAGAATAAAAAAAAAAGAAGAAGAGAGTGAGTGAGTGAATGAGAGAGAGCCACTCATAACTCGCTCTATATATGTCTCTTCTCTCGCGCCTTAATGTTTGTTATCCGCGCCTGAACAAATACTGAGTCTGCCACGCGTTTATGTGCACACGTTTTTCTCTCTCTCTCTATAATAGTACGGCGCGTTTCTGTATGATGAAGGGGGAGAAATTTTAAGAACGATATAGAGAATTGAGAATTCTCCCTATATTTCCTTTTATATAATATGAACTAAAATTTGTTGTATAGCTTTGGGTGTTTGATTACGTACTAATGAAGCTGCTGCTGCACTACTGCTTGTATTTTAACGAGGAGGCGTTGGTCGATCGAGATGTCCGGTGCAGACTATATAACTATTCCGTTTTGGTTATTGCTAATATGGGAATGACATTGTCATGATCATGGATTCGTGTGAATGAGAATTGGGTCTCGTTTGAAGTTTGTTATAGCTTGGTGATAATGGAGGGTTTGGGACTATTTGGAGATGATAAAATTCGGGTTTTGTGGGTGGAGACTGACTTCTATTTTCTTGACGTCTTTTGTAGCAAGTACTTTTTTGTGATTATTTGCGGGGATCGATTGGTAGTTACGAAATTTTTTTGGAAAAAAATATTTTTAAAAACAATTGTATATCCAGGCATCTAAAAATTATAAAATTAAACTTTTTATAAACAACATGAATACTTATCTATAAAAATGACAATCAAAACAATCACATTACCAACGTACGATAACAATATATATCACATAAAAATCTGTACCTCTTAAATCCAAAGTATCTGAAGCAAAACTTTTCCCCTATATATCTTTAACATTTCTCCCCCAATATCATCCATTACCAAGCACTTTAACTCACTCTCAATACCGTTTGTCATTTTTCTCTCTGTTTAACTTTAGCTTCCGGTACACACACATACATACATACGTATACAAACGAATTTCGAGATGACGTATGTTACCCGTCATATATATATTCCATATGCATACCAAAGACTAACAAAGTGAGATACGCGATGCGGGTGAGTAACGACTAGAGAGAATTGAATTTGATGAAAGTGTATAAAACAAATTTAATGCGTTGAATTGTCATTTATTATAAATTAGTTGTATATATCACTATACTATTCTGTTAACATAAAAATTTTATTACCAAGACAGAACAAAGTATACTTCTTATTATCAAATTAACATCTTTGTACAAAATATAGTTTTATTATTTCTAATTAACAACTTATAATCTATCCACAAAAACAATCCTATATTATATGTAAACCAATCCATATTTTTCTTGTCACAAAATCGCAAACACTTATATTTCACAGCTCTCTCAAATCTCGGCTAATCCTCGTAAAACCGCAATATATGTATATACATACGTATACCAACCAACAGCAACTCCCTCGGTTCTTCTCTTCCTCCTCCTCCTTCTCCTCCAAAGCTCTCTCAGCCCCAATACCCAAAGCGAGAGTCGTCACAGCAAGATGAGCAGCGATCCCGTATTTCACGGCTGGCAGCATATTGCCATCATCATCATCATCATCATCATCATGATCATATATATAAGCTTTTGCCCTCTTGTCTCTGTTAACGCAGTCATATTCGTCACCGTCGGGCCACGTGCCCACCCGCTTTCTCTCTCTTCTCCGGCTACTTTTTTTTCTCTCTCTTTCTCCCTTCATATATATATTCTCTTAGTGGTAGCAGCAGCCCTCGTTTGACCCCTTCGAAACACCAGGCGACCACTTGAGAAACTGATATGCCGTAATCGCACGAGTACTTGAAAGATCGATTATTCTCTCACTCATTTTTTTTTTTTTTACTCTTCACTCGGCTGTGATTTTGCTCTTTTTTGTACGCACGTGCTTTTTTATTTGGAATAATTGCCCCTGAGGGGGTCGTTGTGCATATTGGTGAACGAGAAAACGCGTGCCTTTACACGTATAGTTAGGTACTCTCGCTTATAATTTATAATTAATTTTGATTAATGCCAAGTGTCTCGTGTTCGCAAATTATTTTTCCGAGTTTAAATTAATTTCCTATATACCGGCGGGTTATAATTTGAATTTATGAACCTAAGCATTTATACAGTTATATGTAGATGTATAATTGACTAAAATTATTTCCAAAGTCAAGACATTCGTTTTATCATGAAAATAATGTTGAATTCCTTTGAAGCTTTTTATCATAGTGACGTGAATATAAACTGACAGTAATATTGGTCATTTGTTGTTTAAAAATAAAAGGTGAAATATACAAGAATAAATTGTTTTTGCATTTCGATTCATTTACTATAAAGCACATCAATAAGTAATTAATCGATATAAAAGAAAAAGAGTCTTGCATAAGCCACTTGATCATAATCAGAAAAAAATCTAGCTTGTCAACAATCAAAATCACACCAGTACTGCACCGACTCTTCGAAAGCTTCAGAAAGCAGAAAATCTCTGACGAGAAAATTTTTTCAAAAAAGAAAATCAGCAGAACCATTCTATGGGTGCAAAAGTTGTGTATATATAGTACAAAAAGAAAAAAAAAAGGGAGGAGAAATGCTGAGAGTAAGGAGGAAAGCTTGGGCATATTGAAACGCGCGAATAGGAGATGAATGCTAAGATGAAGGAGGGCCGAACTGAGAAAAGGGAGGGAGGCTGGGCTTGTTCTGAAAAGTCTATGTATAAGAAGTACTGCGAGACTTTGGGTCTTGAGAAGAATGGCTGCCGCAGAGAAAATGAGAATAAGACGAAGGAAGAAAAGAGGAGAGCTGGTGAGGTGAGGTGAGGGAAAGAAGAGAATAGTGGAATATTGCAGTGTGATGCTGAGAAGTGGAGGAGGGAATGAGATATATATGTTTGAGAGGGTTGTATAGGAATTCTCGTGCTTTTGGTGTATGTATGTATATGTGTGTAATACACTTGGAACGAGCGACGTTATTGTGTGGCTAAGAGACGCCGTAGTGTGCTAAAATGTGCGAAAAAATAAAGCTGACTGGTTGGTTGGCCCACCAGCGGTGATGTGTCTCTTTTGTTATACATTTTCTTTATTATTATTATTTTATCAACAAAAAGTGTAAATTAGAAAATATTAGGATTGAAAATTAAAATTATACTAAATTAGTATTTTTTCTTTTCTTTAGATAGGTATTTATCATTTTGACTAACACGTTCAAGTGATACAAAAAAAAAAATGTATTTGTAAAAAAACGAAATTGGAAAGGCTACTTAAGTGGAAAGTGATGGGTTTGTGATCTACAATAAATAGTAGCCACAGATAATTTAAAAAAAAAAATTAATAATAAATATTTCCATACAAGCCATCATAATTTAAACGACAAAAAACATTAAGAACAATAACTCGTCGGCTCGACAAGTACATCATAACGAGAGATCAATTTATTAAATCTTCCTCCTATCCCCCACCCTCTCCCTCCTGTCATACTCGGAAAAAGGACCAAAAATGACAACTACCCATATAACCCAAGAAAAAGAAGGCAAAAAAAAGGACATTTTTGCTATCAGTTATATATACGAAAGGGGCGTCAGCATCGAAATATGTCTGTATATAATATACAAGATCATATATACACACAGGAAGCTCTGACAAAATGACGAGAAGCTGGTATGGTATCATAACGCTACTCGCACGCACGCGCGAGCGCCGAAATAACCATTCGTTATCCGTGACAATAGCCCATACAATAGCCTAGTACAATGTGCTTCGCGAGTGGATACGTATATATGTATGATACTGTGTATTCCCGCGAAGCGTGACGTATTATGAGAAAGCGGAAACGCTATGTTTTACCCTAGTTTTTCGGATACTCTATTTATATATTATATATAGAAATATATATGGTATAGGTACCCGTTTAGCAGGCGTTTAGCGCGACTGACTTCTGTATTACCCTGTGCTTATATTCTACTTCACCCTCTTCCACTGTACTATCTTTTTTTTCCTCTTCCATTTCTACTGCCTTATATGCGTTTCTCGCGCGTTGGATTATCGTTGTTAGTGTGCTCTCGTCGGGTTTCTCTCGTCTCTCTCTCTTCTTTTTTTTTCTGATGTGTGCAAACGACGATTGTCGTAGCAGCAATAGCAGCAGCAGCCGGTGCTTCGGTTTTTTTTTCTTCCTCGTACAACTGCACTTAGCTCGATGAATTTGAGCTCGTAGCTTCGGTCTTTTATTTTTTTTTCTTTCTTTTCTTTTCAGGTTCAGTCATATGAAATGGGTATTGAATCCGGTTGGGTATATATATGTGTGTGTATGTATGACTGAGCTTCTGTTTTCATGGTTTGTGATGATGTTATTGAGAAAACAGCTGTGTGTATGTATGTGTGTATGAATGTATTTATGCCTGCTTGGATTTTAATGATTGTTTTGCAGAATTGCGAAAATAGAACGGTTCCTGATAATGTATAAATAAGTGAATTTACAAATTTTATGGATATGATATATAAAATAGTTCTTGAAATTATAATAGGTATTTAAAAAAAATTTTCTATAACTAAAATAATAAAAAAATAAAATATCAATAATTATTAGGTACATTAAATCATAAAACTTGTTTACACATAAATCACAATAAGACCTGCAAAACAGCAAATCACCTAGTAACATCATCCTCAAAATATAAAAATCAAAATTTTCACGCCAATTTCGACCCCGTTTGTTCAAATTTCTTGCAAACTCTGCAATACTTTTTAGTAAAAAGCCAATAAGTCACAATAGATATCAGCTTTGTAAAACCATCGAGTATAGAGAACATACATACATACACACGCTTGTATGGATATCATTTTTTATACTGACCAATAATGCCGTCGAATTATTGCGCATCGCGTCTTCGTATACATACGATGGTTCGACACAAAATAAAATTCATCATTCCTTTCAAGCTTTTATATGCCTGCTTCCCCTCATCATATATATCCATATAGGCTACTACTCTAAGCAAGGCCAACTATATATAGATATATGTATGTATAAGCGAGAGCTCACCCCGATGAGCGAGAGAGTATTCCACTTCAGCAACGACATTTATCATTCCCCGAGACCTCAGCACCATACTAGGGGTATGGTATAGCTATACCTACTTATATGCTATAGCTCTTTTTTGGCGCGCGTGGGGACATTAAAACGGCCATTATGGGCGATTGTGTACCGACTATTATTCGACTTTTCATTCGCGCTTGTAATGACGGGACAAGATATTCTTGTGTGAGAGATAAAAAAAAAACATGATGCTTGTAACACATCTTATAAATGTAGGTATATAGCTATTGAAATTCATATAACTTTTTTTTTTTTAATTTTATTATATTAATAGTGCGAGGGGGAGATTTGAATTTTTGGAATATTTGGATGTAATTGAATGGTGTGAATTATTGAAATAATAAATAATTAAAATGCAAATTTATCGAGACATATAAGAATAAAAATTAAATATTTATTTATTATTTCAATAATTAATTTTAAAAAAATTAATAAGTGTTCTAGCGTTTATAAGAATGAAATATATAAAGTAGTCTATCAACATTAATTTTTAAATAATTAAAAACACTTTCTTTAAATCAACTCTTGAGCTAAATCATCTCCAATTTCGTACTATTACTGCATAATAAAGAAACTCTATACTTTCTTCTTTTTCAACAGGCCATAGGTTTACCTTTTTTAAAATACTCTAGCAAAACTCTCAAGCGCATAATGTCACGCTAATTCCGTTCGAGTATCTGTGCAATATGGAAAAAAAGATCAGAATAGGGTACGTATAAAAGAGGAAAGGGAGCAAGTACTGCATCAAGAATAGCGCAAAAGAATTGCAAGCAAACGGGCTATATACTTAAGTATGAGCTCATTGAAAAATCGCGGCTGCCGCTACTCTGCGTCGAAAGCGCAATAACTGCAGACTTCGATGCAGCAGCAGCAAGAACTCGAAAGAGGTATACAGCAGAAGAAAAAGCTTGGAGATTTCAGAGTTATTTTACAAGTACACGACTATGGGATGGAAAAACCAACGCTCGAACGCGTAGATATACGAGATGGAAAATAAAGCACTCGAAAGGATAAGAGATAGAGAAAAGATATAAGGGTTAGGTTTGTCAACATAACAGAAAACGCAAAAGCTATATAAAGGATGTGTATTTTCAAAGTCGTATACAGTATAGGCGACTGCCAAGCTATACTGGCCATGTATCAGCTGTTAATGGCAGTTCGAACATCGGTCGCGATTATGAATTTCGGCAATAAAAATGAAATAAGGGAGCTGTATATACCAAGCGAGCGGAAATTCGAGAGAGAGAAAGAGCAGAGTGTGTACGCCTATTATTACTGTTAGCCGATGTTTAATGACTGTGATTTTGGCCAAATGTGCATAGTTGTAAGTAAGGTATATGCTTTGAGTTTTATGAGCCGTTGAGAAAAATTTTTATATTTGTTTATGATGTCGCGTATTGGGAGGTTGTTTGTTATGTTTTGGTTTGTTGATTTTGGGGGGGGGGGGGGGGGGGTGGGTGGGATGAGTTTCGAGTACGCGAGAAATACGTTTATTATACATTTGAGAGTAAAAACATTCTACTTATAAAAATATCGATATAGTATCATTGATACGTGATTTTTTTTTAAAAAAAATGTACTCACAGTTATTCCAGCGTCGGTTGTCGAATAGGTTATACTGTATATAGTGCTGCGTTTACAAACATTACTTTTTCGATTCTAATTCACATTAACTATATCTATACACATTACATCAAACACATTGAAAAAATACTTTACTTTTTACTAGAAATATTTACGTACACATTCAATAATACAACAACACATATACTTATATTATAAATAATCTCACTTAACGTAAACTTAATGAGTGTTTTAAAGAGACAATAAGAAATAACAATCAGTGTTGTTAAAATACAAGTATACTTACGGGTCGCCGCCACTTGCCGCGGCGCTCGTATCAGTGAAGTCAGAACAAGTCGAGTCGAGCGTTGTTTATGGGGATGCGCCAAATGCTAACGGTCAGTGCGTTCGACTTTCTTAAATCGTGAATGTTTTTATCGAGTTCAGTTTGTTTTAACTGTAAACAGTAATTACTTTCTTGTATATTTGTGAGTGTAAGTTTATTTATTATGTATTTATAATAGTTCAGATGATGTGTAATAGATAATTGGAGATATAAAAATCACGTAGATATGACGGAGAGAAAGAGAAAGAAACATCAACGATGAGTTAGTTACAAAGCACCTGCTGTAGCATCGAACTTCTTTCAAGGTTTGTCATTTACATATAATTTAATATTATTGTTCAACATATTTAAAATGTTGAAATTGTTTATAAAAATAATTATAATGTATTTATGCGTTTATATCAATGCCCCCTTTCCCCCTTACGCCATAACCTCATTGTTATTAAAAAGAGTTAGACGCACTCGTACAAACAAACGCAAAATAAAAGCAGCATCTTTTAAATACATCCACACGATGCACACCAGGTCTTTCGAAATAGATTTAAGTAAAACTTGATTTTTATCTTTCTTGTCTCATCCTCGCAATTGTAGAATTAAGTTAGCTTTCTCTTGTGTTAGATTCTACAACTTTTTGGTTTTTTTTCACCCTGGCATAGGACGACGACGACGACGACGACGTCGGCGTTGGCGCATGTCTCCTTTATTTTTTGCATGATTTATATATCAAGTTGCCTACGCATACATACGTCGATCGATACACCTCAAAATCTGCGTAGCTTTTTAGTCTTCAAGACATGGCTATATAGGGGTAAAGAGCTGAGTTATGACCATACGATTAGACATCTCTTTTACGATGATGCTTAGGAATTTCAATATACACACCACTTATCAAATCTGCCCAAAAAAAGCGTTTGTTCTCCCCCCTCCCCCCCTATTTTTTTGTTAATCTTAATCTCAGCATTGTCAGCGAAATTTTAACGACAACAATAGTACGTTTAATCGAAATAGTATGATATGGAAATTCTCGTTTGTAAACAGGCAACGGCAAACTGTGCAATGAAAGGGTTAAACGTTGGAGGGGTTGAATCACAGCAGTGCAGCAGCAGCAGCAGCAGTAGCAACGAGTCGAACGTATGTATATGCGGGTTGAAGGAGGGAGAGAGAGGAGAGAGTGTCTAGGTCGTTATAACCCGCAGTAATGTCGCCTGCATCATATACACGGCAAGGGTGGGTGAGTGTGTGTAGAGGAGACGATAGACGACCATCACGTATATAGGAGTGCAGTGCAACAACGAATAGCTATACATATACCTTGGCTTCCAGTCAACGGGTGAACAATGTCCTCGACATAATGTCATAATAGAGCAGCGCAGAGAGGGAACACAAGCAGGACCCGACGCTGTTCCTCCTTTGGTGAGAGATGTATAGAGAGAGAGAGTCCTCTCTTATATAGGGAGGAGGTTGATTCTCGAATCCTTTATAGCTACTAGATGATGATAATGATGATGATGATGATGGCTGCTATATGCAGGTATTATAGGAGAAATTGAAGGTGGAGAAGATTTGGCTCTTGTCTTCCAATTTGTGTGCTTATATTTTGGGGTTAACGACTCGTGTGTTATACGAAGATTATTCGTTATATGATTCTATCGCTTTGATTTAAATCACTTTATAAATTATTCAATTGTTTTTATTGATTGATTGATATGTGTGCTTTTGATTATTTGGTTATTTATAAAAAATTTATACAACAAGAATTTGGATTTTTAAATAGAGTTTTGTTTAATTTTTTATTTTGTGAAGTTAGTATTGTGTATTAGACTTGTATATAAGGTCGATTCATCGTCAAGTGGACTTTTCAACATTTCTTCATTATATATATACACAATGTCAAGTTTCTTCCTTGTTTTTTTTTTTTTTTTTTTTTTTTTTTTTTTTTTTTTTTTTTTTTTTTTTTTTTTTTTTTTTTTTTTTTTTTTTTTTTTTTTTTTTTTTTTTTTTCCTATCGAAATCTCAGAGCAATCGAAAGCCTTATACACACTTTTTATTCAACCTTCTCATATTCTCATTACGTTCCAATATTCGCAATCGAACTCTCTTTATTTCTCTTTCTTTTTCCAGTGCCTGAAGAGAAGCGGCAAGTAAAAGGAGTACAGCGTCGCGTGCGCGTTATATGTACCTACGACAAAAGCTCCTGGGGTGCACACAATCTCTATCCCCTGTACTTTTTTTGCAGGTCGAGAGCCTTACGAGTTTCGAAGGAGCTACTGACTGGCAGCCGATTAACAATATTCGAGTCTTCGTATTGGTGCAGTCCTGTTTGATAAAATAAAAAATTTTGAAAGAAAGTGAGATTGATATAAGTCATTTTTGAATTTTGGTTTTGTATTTACATGTTTTTAGATTATAAAAACAAACCATAATTTTATTTTCTATTTTATCCTAGTTCAAAAGTTTACCTTTTTTTAACCGAGATGATATTAGGTTCGTTTGCTGTCTCGAGGGCCGCGTAGGGACAGCTAAAATCAACGCACATCTCACTTGTCTCCAGGGATGCTGGGCTTCCTTCTTTTTTCAGCCGATGGGGGAGTTCTCTTCTATGTGCGTTCATTATAAATGAAGAAAAAAATATGCTATACCGATGGCTATATGTTGATGAAGACTGCAATATATTCTATCATTTATGCTATAGTATTTTTTTAATCGTGACAGTAATTTTTTCTTTTATTTTGTTGGTACAAGCTGATCCTCTAAAATATAAATAAATTAGATTTTTTTTATAAAGAGTTTAAATTATCAAAATATATATTTCAATTTTTATTCATCTTAAAATAATGCATCTTATATAAAAATAAACATCAAAGCGACACTAATATTCCTTAGTAAGAAAATATAACCCACACGTATATAACAGTCGCATCAACAAGAGCTTTGCACTCGCGTCCTTCAAAGAGTCCAAAAAATAAAAAAAAAGTCGCAGGACGTGTGTGCGTATATGCCTTTCTACAAATCGAAAGTTACATTCTACGTGTAACTTTTATTCGAGTACAGCTTGGCTAAGACGACGAGGAAGAGGAGGATGACAACAAAAACGACAAAGTCCTCTCTCTCTCTTTCTTTCCTTCTCTTTTTTTCAGCCTTTCTCGCGAAAGAAAGCAAGCGCAGAAGAAAAAGCACGCGAGAGAGGGAGGACTGCTGCTGCTGCTGCTGTCGCATGTACCGTCCGTCGTCGTCGTCGTCGTCGTTGGGTGATGGTGTGGGTGAATCGAGGGGGGTCGGAGAAATAATTTAAAAGCTGAATTGAATTTTTTTTCTGCCCTGGAGTCTCGCGCGCGCGCGCTTACTTTCTCTCTTTCTCTTTCTTTCTCCTTTTCGCTTCGACTCGCGTTCGGGGCATTGGAAGGCGGACAATGGCTCAATGGCGATGTATCAAGGAAAGTCGGCTCGCGGGAAGAAAGAGAAAAAGAGAGAGGGACCTGCATTGTATCGGTCCTCGCCTCCGTATAGCCTCCCTCCCCCTACCTCCGTCTCTGACGCTCTTTTTGCCTCCCTCCTTCTCCCCTTCTCTTTCTCTCTTCTTCATCTCGTTTCTCTTCTCTTATCTTACTTCTTGCTTCTCTTTCTTTATTTCTTGCGCTTGCAACTTTTCCTCTTTCTCATTTTGCGTCTCCCTTACAATATGCTTGTTTTTAATTCTTTCTTTTCCCATGGATTTCCATCCGATGCAGCCTCGTTTTTATTTATTCTCGTGCGACCTCACACCCGCATTTTTCCACTTCTTTTTTTTTTATTCTTCTCTAGACGCTATTCTTATTTTTGTCTTTTTTTTATGACATTTTCCGTATTATTTTATTTCGATGTACTTTTTACTCCTTTCCTTTCTTAAATCGTCCAGCTTTTTAAAGCATCGCTATCTCTCTTTTTTTTTTCATTGAAAAATACATTATTATATTTTCTCGCAGCTTTTATTATAAAAATACTGTCTGCCTGTATTATAATTGAAAAAAAAATTTTTTTTGACGCAATTCCAAGCATAAATCAGACAATAAACAACACTAAAACTCTATACATTCCATTATATACATTGTAATCAAAATTCAAATTCACATACAGTAACACCTCGAACAAAAGCTCGAAAAAAAAAAATAATAAAAATGCAGTATATAAACAAAAGCTTCCATTCGTCGCCTAAAGAAGCTTTTCCATACACACACAGGCATAATAGCAAGCTCGTGTAAAGAGTAATTATCAGCTCGACGAGAGACTCGAGCTTTAACAATATATGTACCGGCGGTGACTATGTAGAAGGAGAAAGGGGGGGTGTCGATCGATTAAACGAACGGTGGTGCTTATTGATAAACAGCGTCAATCCACATAATGGCGAGAAACAAATTCGCGCTACAATGAGAAAATAGAGCTGACACAATGTGCACCGACGAGCCGCTGGAGTTTTTCTGCGATATAAACTTCATTCACACACAACAACCCCCCTTCGACATAATATACATGTATTTCTCGTCTCATATAATGTGTTTATGTGTATGTGTTACTCAATACAAGCTTTGTTTCTCGTCATATGCTTTCCTTTGGACGTTTAATTAAGCTGTGCTTGCGTATTATTTGCTTTCGATGATCAAATAATAGTTTGATAAAACTGCACTATACAGCTATTGTGATGATAAATATATTATCGTCGTCTAAGTATTTTCCTGTCGATTTATAATGAGGATATCTTTGTTTTATATTATAACTTTATATCGCATTAAAATTAATCGCACAACAGTATATATTATCAATCTGAAAGCTTTTAGTCTGATAATCATTTTACGAGACACGATAGTCCATTCGAAAAGTTTTCAGCTATACACAAGTTTTAGACCCCGAGCTTTTTAATACGATTGTCGTCGAAGCATCGCGTTAGAGGGAGAAAAGCTGTATGAAGAGAGAGAGAGAGAGAGAGAGAGAGAGAAACTCGCATATATAGATATATAGTTGTAGTGCAGAGGGAGAAAGAAAGAGAGAGACAGGGGAGTTTCCGGCGGCGCGCAAAAGTACAAAGGGTGGAGACAATGGGAAGCGCCGCCCCCCGAGATACTAAAACAATGGTGGACGAACAATACTGAGAACAGAGAATCACCGACGCCGCCGTGTATGCTGCTGCTGCAAATTTAAGCTTCTCGAGGATCGAATGCGCGCGAACGAGTTTCTCTCCTTTCTCGTGTGTTATTCGCGTTACTCTATATGTATTGTGTCTCTCTTTTTCTTTTTCATTGTATGTCGAATGTTTCGTGGCTTTTCTGAGTCTGTAGAAATGTGATTTGGTGAAAATTTAATTTTTGTGAGCTGACGGTGAAATTTTATTTAACTGTCTTTAGTTATACGATTTTGGTATTGTCTGCTTGAATTGTAATGTGAGCTTTTATTATTCTGTGGTTTTACACAAAATCGATTTTTTTTGAGGATTAATTAAATTGAAGGGAAAGATGAATTATTCGTAATGAAAGAAAAAAGTTGATATTTGTAATTAGAAATGTATTAATTAAATTAGAAGTTTTAATTCGAAAAAAAAAGAAATACAGGATAACAGAAAGAAAACAGTTTCTTACGCATACAAAATAAGAGGGTGAACGTTAGCTTTTTCACGATTCACCGTCTTATGTAATCGAGGTTGAATACGAAAGCTTGAGGGGTTGCAAGCTGTACCAAGGGAGTCTCTGACGACGGAGATTTTAAACAATGAAAAAAAAGACTAATCACACTCGGCTCAGCAGGAATAAACATTTTTCACTTGTCGATTTCGTTATTGTTAAAGTTTTAAATCCTTTAAGCAATTTTAAAATAAATAATGTGTAATTGATAATACCTTTAATTGGAATAGTTATTTGATTGATCAAAGCTTTAAGTGTTAATTAAATGAAAAGTCCCATCATCATCATCATCATCATCTTGAGGTTTAATCAGAAAATTTGCACGTGTCTCACATGTATGCATATATATGCCTTCGTCTTTTCATCTCGCCACTTCCGGTAATTAAAATCCTTGCGTGCTCGAGGCAACCCCTCTTAAACCTAATAGCTAGGGGTTTCAAGTGTGAGAAACATCAGTTTACATATTATCCTCTCCTATCCAAATTAAACAAACAATAAAATCGATTGAATTATAAAATAATAAAGAATCAATAATCACGAATAATTGAAATATATTTGTTTAATTGTTGTGATAACGTAAACAGAAGTCCACACAGCCCTTCTATATATAAGGAACAAAGCTCTCGAGGTCATTCACATTATAGTCAGTCGTTGGATCTCCCTATACCTATATATATATATAGTCACCCTTCTCTCATTCTAAGCATAGAGAGCAAGCGATCCCACAACAGTGTCTGTTTGGACAAGTTTGCCCAGTTCCATAGAGAGAGAGATAGAGGACGACGGTTATCTACGCTTTTGACGATCACTACTCGGTCTATTAGCCGCAGCACGCCTACTGTAACTCCTCTTCTGACCCAAGTTAACCAGTGAATATAACTACTTCAATTCGGTTATTCATCCAATAGACCGAAAATACCTTTTAACCAGTGTATATGTATATACTTCGGTATATACCTACTTGTCGTTTTTGGTATAGTTGTATGTATTTGGTAACACAAGTGTGCCAATATAAAGCGTTTATAAGAAATTATGCAAAATTATGTAAGAACTCAAATGAAAAGAAGTATAATCATTATTTTATTTGTTATGAAATAAAGTATACAGGCATCAGTATTGTAGAGAGAAGAAAGGACAGTCAAAACCGCGAAAGCTTGTATATGCCAAAGACGAGGTGTGCTAATGTGAGTATGAGGGCTTTGCTTTATAACGCACCATACTCTCTCCTTCTCGTACAGTAGCTCTCTTTCTCTCTCTTCTATGTGTTCCCAACAGAGTGTGCGATTCGTACAATGCGCATACACACACACACACGCACACACATAGAAAAAGAGAGAGAAGGGACGAAAAGCAAGCACGCGAAATCGATTTCCCGGCAAATAATCGGACTTACTCGTTCGCTCTCTCTTTTCGCGTCGCCTACGAGTCGGCGACGTTGGCAGCAGTATAGCAGTGGATAAAGAGTGAGAGAGAGAGAGAAACGTCGCAAGGGCGAGAGAAGGAGGAGAAGCGTATATATATGCTGCGCGTATATACGGAGTCACATAATTCAGAATCGACAAAGCGGCAGATTATGGAAATAGAGTCCCCGACTCAGGAGACTCACGGGTACTCCTACTCTTACTCTCTCTCTCTCTCTCTCTCTTTCTCCCTCTTGTTGTGGCAATATGAGTATGTATGTGTGTGCCTGTGCTTTTGCTTACTCGCAAGCTGGCTGGAACGAGCTTTCGCGCAACTGCATGTAAAGCTCTCTCTTTCTCTCTCTCTCTCTCTCTTGGCAGTGTTGCCATGCCGACCATTGTCGTGCATTCTCTTTCCTTCTTCTCGCTCGTTCTCTCACTCTGCCTCTTCATTCTTCTCCTCCTTCTTCTCTTCTATATACCTCCCTATCTCACGCGCTCTTGGCGGCCCCCTAGTGCTTGCAGCACACACACGCACACACACCTCGTCGCCCTAACGATTCGTCGTCAATGTTGTATCGGTCGAGACTCCAGAGTGAAAACTCTCTACCCCCTATTTACTATGTGTTGTGTGAGAGAGCTTGCACGACACACCTGTACTACTACCTGTTTCTCGGACGCGTGTGATGTCGATTGCTAGTAGCTTTACGCTGCTGTAACCCTTTCGTTGTATTTGACTGAAGGAGACAGCCCAGCTTGTTTGTGTTTCGATATATGTTTAGATTCTTTTTTTAGATTCAATTGGAATTTTTTATATTACAGAATTAGAGAAATTAATTTTACAAGAAATCGTGTTTTTAAACAGTTTCAATATACCAAAAAAACTTACACTCATCGAGGATACAAGTTTTTCGTATCAAGAAAGAACTAGAATCTTGTCCATAATTAATGAGTCGAAAACCGTTTGTTTTCTCATGCTCTGACAATGCCAGAATAAAGGGAGTTTGGAAAATCGACGGCCAACTCAGTTTTTGCACCCAAGAGCAACTGCAGCTTCTTTTTAAGCCGCGTCACGTCCTTCCGTTACTGGTGCGCTTCCGTATCACGTGACGTAGTCGATATTTTCTACTCCATAGTTCGCATAGTAAGCTCAAGAGCTTACAACAACCGAGTCATTATTTTACAAGCTTTCGTGTTTCGTATCTTTTATACCGTCATCCACATCGATTAATTTTATTAGAATTGGTTTGTAATTCTTTTTTTATCTTAGCAGCTCTTTGAAAATTCATTGAAATATGGATGTTAAAGACACATTCACGAGTTACTACAAGAAAAGCACTGCAGCAAAGAAAAAAAAAACGTTTTCTTAGGATTGAGGGTCAAAAAGAATAAGAACGCGTGAACGAAAAAAGTAGGCTTCAAAGCAGATCTTCCTTTTTTTTTCTCTTTTTCTTTGGTTGCTCGTATCAATTCGCATTTTCTACCATTCACACGAATCTCTAATCCGCATATATATAAGCGTGTGTCCACGAGATCTGGCTTTTGTACTTATGGGCGCCTGAAGCTTTGTGTTGCGCCTTACGACGCCCGGACATAAATCGTCTTCCTCCTTATTTTTCGGCCGGATTACCCGAGGCTGTGTATGGTATTTATTTTTTTGGTTTTTGTAGTCTTTTATTCTTGAGGCATATTCGATTCTGAATTTATTGGAAGATTGCAAGTGTTGAATATTCAATATTTTTGGATTTTTTGTAAACAATTTTATTGCCAAAATAATATTTTGATTATTAATTTTTAGTTTACGAATATCAAGTTATTCTAAAATATTCCTCATACAAACGATTCAATATCCTTGTAATACCATTCTTTGGCTTATTTTAGATTTTTATTCGTACTCGAAGAAAGAGTACTACTTTTCTTCTTTTTTTTTTTCATCGTCTTATTTCCTTTCACGCTCTCTTTTCCCTATCGACACATACTACTCGCAGCGATTCGTTTTTCTCGCAATCGGCATGGCACGCTGTCATCGTAAGCAGAATAAAGGAAACACACGTGGCACGTTTTTCTATAGGTCACCCCCTCTGCGCCTTCAAACTCTCTCTCTCTCTCTCTTTCTTTCTCATTCTCCTAAAGAGCACATAAGTCTTTCTCAAACGAATGCAAAATCGAAAGGGCCGCTTTAAAGTGCCTCATGTACAGGGATGAAAGAAAAAATAGCGTTTGATGGATTTTTGTTATTCAATACGTCAAATGGCCCGTACTTATATATACTTATATGTATGTATGTATGTGCACCTTGCGATATGTGTATTATATACACAATGCGTTTTTTAAGGGGTACATTATATACTTTGTGTGTAAGGCTAAGGAAAACATGTTCGTACATAAGAAGCTATTTGCAATTTCGTTTTGATTTTCATGATGTATTTCAAGTGCTTGAATTTTTTTGTTATCAAAGCCAATTCGAACTCTCGTTCTCCAATGTAAATATATTCATACCATTTAAAGAATTTTTCCTTTTTTTAAATTCAATGATATTACGATTGTATATTATTTTGAATTATACTATTATTTGTGGAAGTTTTAAAAATTATTTGACAAAAAAAAAATTATTTGAAAGCTTGTTAATGCTACGTATTTATAAAATATCTCTATACAAATGAATTTAAATATTCATTAGAAAATTTGAACAGCTACAAAGCGTAACCGATCAAACTTGATCGATCGCACTTCAAAATCGTACAAAGACCGATCATAGCCTCTTTCAACTACTCCCCAAAAAAACTTGGCTCTACAGTAAACAGCGACAAATGATCCAGAAAATCAAGAACTCAAAACAGCCGTTTTTAACACGCGCTCAAGCTTTAAGTCTCGTTTAATTCCGGACGAACTGTATAGCATATATAAAACTCGCACCGATCGATGGCCGGTTTCGCGCATAAAGAAACGCGAAAAGCTCAAAAGCCGGGAAAATAGAAGTTTGCCTTTAGAAGGTATACTTATACATGTGTCGCAAGCTCAGGATGTAGAGGATATGGAAGGAGGAGGTGGTGGACGGGTGAATAATGAAAAAAAGAGGAGAGGGGGGGGGGGGATAACGGATGGGAGAAGAAGTGGAAAGGGAGCTGACGTATATACAAGTAAATAAAGAAACCTTGGCCGGCAATGCTTTCTTATACACACACACACACGCACACGGGAAATGGCTTTGGCATGCAGATTCGATCGTCGTCCACTCCCTCTCTCTCTCTTTCTCTCTTTTCTGTTTGTGCTTTCCTTCTTCCGAGAGAAGTTTTTTTTATTCTCTTTTACTTTTGTCTTCGACCGGTTTTATTTTTGTCGAGTCGTTCGATCCATTCACCTTATTCTGATATAAAAAGAGGCTACTCTCTTTTTGCTACTAAAAATTGCAGATACGTAAATTTTAAAATAATGTTATAAAAAAGTGTATTAAATTAATACTGTTAGTTATTTAAAAAAATTTGATGTTTACTTTAGCATTTATAAGACTTTCCTTTTTCATTTATCAAAAAAACAGACGTTTTTATCTACTATACTCACAAAACTATTTGGCCAAGAGAAGAGTTTCGATTAACAAACACAACCATAAGTATACTTTCAATTCCACGCATCATCCACAAGCATAAAATTGGAACAGTCCACTCGAGTAAAGCATCAGTTTCTCAATGTCGTCTCTGATATGTATATAAGAATACCCCTCGATCCGCCACGACAACATTGTAATCGTCAAACTTACACGTAGACATACATACATACATACGCGTCTGCGATGTCTTTCCCTCGGGGTTCTATGGGTTATATAGCTCAGTGTGATGTATGGCTATCTAAATAGGCAGATTTACATATTTTTCTCTCTCTCTTTAACCCGGGGTGCACAAATGACGAGTCCGTATACGGAAAACGTTGGCACGTGCCATAATATTCCATCTCTCTTTTCGTATTGGTGTGGCGCAGCATTTTTATGAGAAAGTTTATTAAGCGTGCTTCGCTTCTTATAGTATTTGTACGAGTATATAAGTAAGCGGTGAATTTTAAAGTTCTTTTCCGGAGGGCGAGTCTTCGTGATGAGTCTTAAGGGCGTAAACGGATGAAATTGATTCCGGTTTTTTATATTAAGTGCTTACCTATACTGTTATATGTTTTTCCTTGTTGGTTGACTTTTGTTATGAATTTTAGCATAATCTATTCAAAAATTTTGTCTTACACAAGGTTTATATTTGTCTCTTTTTCTTCTTTCAAAATTACAAATAATTATCTAAAAATAAAAAAATTGTGTTGATGAAAAAAATATAGAAAATAAAAAAATTAAAATAGAACCCTCTTGACCCAAAATGGATTTATGCTACATTGACGATGTTCAGAAACAATCTTTCATCTCAGATCCTGAATCCCTCCAAACTTGAATGCTACTTTCATTTCTTCCATCAGTACCATCAGACCCCAACCACCTCTCTCTCTATTCGTCATCGAGCTTTATCTTACATTATTCGAGAATCTTGAAAACTTTTCACAGTGTATCGAAAAGTCGAGTGGCGCCGAGAAAGATAGAAAAATAAAAGTCGGAAAAGACTCTTTTTTTTCTCAACCCATCTTGGTACTCGAAAGTTCCGCCTCCCTCTCATTATATATCCTGATCTCTCTTCTGCACACACACACACACACACACACACACACACATACACACACACACACACACACACACACACACACACACACACACACACACACACACACACACACACACCACACACACACACACACACATTCACACAAAATTTCAACTTCTTCTCCTTCTACTCTTTTACTCCAGGAGCAATTCATTTATTGCCACTCGACAAATAATTACCAGGAGAGGAATAGAGCGAGAGGACGATCGGTCGGTCGTCTCTTTTCTAAAGAGAAGCCACGAGATAAAGCCGAGATAGAAAGAAGCTGCGAAGAGAGAAGTCACTCACATAATGGGATTGCTTGATCTCCCTCTCTCTCTCTCTCTCTCTCTCTCTCTCTCTCTCTCTCTCTTTCTATTTCTCCCTTAGCTCCATGCTTTTGTATATTGGCAGCAGCAGCAGCAACAGCGCGCGCGCAAAATGCATTCAGAGTCCTGAATCGACGCGAATGGCAGGAAAGTCATTCAGGCGCGACTTAATATAAGCTCCGTCGGGCCATAATGCTTTCTCTCTCTCTCTCTCTCTCTCTCTCTTTCGACTCCTCCCTGTGGCAGGAATATAGCTACCGGCTGAATCCGCGCGCGAGAACGCCGAGTCGAATTTCTCATAATAGTCACGTTGCTCTCGTTTTTCCCATTTTATTTTTCTTTACCTATATATGCATATAACCTCGGCTTGACTTGCAGGTATAGAAGTATAACAATAGTATTTAGTTGTGCTTTATTGTAAAGCCTTCGATTAGAAGATAATATACCTATAATATATTTCTTTATTTATCTTTAAATAAAAATTTTTTAGTATTGTCTTATTGTATCGTTATTAGTTAAAATTATATTCCATTTTATAGTATCATAAAAAAAAGTTTTAAAAATTGTACGATTCGTCTATTTCGATTTAACCAAAGAAACTTGAAAAAGCAAGGGCGCGCATATATACCAAGAAATGTTTTTGACGACTTAGCTAAAATGCTAGTTCTCTCTTTTTCGAATCTTTTGAGTCTCTTGAGAGAGAAATAAGGATAAAGAGAGGCATATATAGGGCGTATACGCAGGGAATATGTCGATTGACAAAACGCAAGCAGGCGCGCATAAACTCGCGAACAAGACGACATGGGTGGAGATGAGGAGAATACGAAGGAGACGGGGAAGAAAACGCGCACGCGTGTGTGTATATGTGTATGCTAGAGGGAAAAAGGGCTATGTGAATATATAGATATAAATGTAGATGTATAAGGTTTGGTGGTTGTACAGTGGCTGCGGAAGCTTGAAAAGCCAGAGTCATGTTTTACATATTCGTTGGTGTATTGTATTGCATATTCGAGTTTGGTTCTAGATGGCTTGAATTCGCTTGTGCTATGTCGAAAGTTAAACTATGTCTTGAGCAGCTGTGTGTATGTTGTTTGTCGAGTTTACAGGATTATTATAATAAAAATAAAAATAATTAAATTTTACGTTAGTTATGATCTCGATAATTATACGATCTTGATAAAAAATTTATATTGTAGAACTAGAATCTTATTTGAGATATGTACTATTAAGGTAATGCCTATTCAAGCATCCACATTTTTCAGTCCATTCACAAACGAATTAAGAAAGAATAAAAAAGAAAATTGAAATCGAACACACACACATATAATATATAAGCACGCAACTCACCATCATCGTCATCATACACCTCTCTATTCTCAACAAAAGGTTGACGGCAAAGTATATAAGCACAAGCCACACGACAAGCGCGTGGGCGAAGAATCGCGAGCAGATACAAGATAAGACGGAAAAGGCGTGGGTTTTGAGAGCTGCTCTAAAGCATTAGCTATGCATGTATACGAGTGTAAAAAAAGACAGTAAGAAATGACACGTGCCTTACTTTCCCATTCCGATCTGTCTGTCGGCTAGTGCGACACGCATAAATTACGATCAATTACGTGAAGCTTGTGACTCTTTCTCTTTTTATCTTTCTCAATGTCGATTTGGGATTTGATGGACGGGACACTTTTATATATAATAATGTTTGATGCTCAGTAAAATTTGTGCTTGAATTGATAAAACTTTAGATTTTGTCGATGATACTGCCCACTGTAAAATTTTTATTATAAAAAAAATGAAAAAATTAACTTGATATTTGAAACATCCTCTAAAAACATTAAAACAGTTTTTCCTTAATTAACTACTTAGTCTAAGCTTCAAATATAGTAGTGACTTTTTTTTTTAACAGTCAACTTCTATCTTCCCAGAAGCAAACAACAAGTTTAAATTTAATGTCGAAGCTCACGCGGCAAAGTTTACCAACGCAACTTGACAGTTTTTTTTATTTATTTTAAAAAACAAGCATGCGTGCGTACACCTCACGTATAAGCCGTTAATTTACACCCGCGGAGAATTTTGGAGGCACGCGCGAGTTTCACTTCTATATACCGTATAGAAATGAGTATGAATTTTTGGCGATTTATGGATGTAGTCTCTCTCTCTCTCTTTTCTGCTGTATTAATAAACGGCCGGATTAAAAAAGAATATTCATCTTTTTCACCGGGTTTTTATTCTGCCTGTAAATTTGCGGATTCGGTCAGCTGTTGGAATTTTTTGCCGTTCTGTGTTACGTGATACTTCTTTTTTTTTCTTCTTGAAGTGTTTGGAGCACTGAATAAATTAGAAATTTTGACTAGATGTAGTTTAAGAAAGAGTAGAGTTCTTCATCTATATGTCTCTAGTAAAAAATCATTTATTTATTGAGAGCAAAGTATCACTTCTTGATGTTCATAAACCCAAAAGAAATGACAAATTTTTTTTTTCTTTCTTTAATGTAATTCATAAGTCGAACGTACAATGTTAGCGTGTCGAAGCGATCCTCCTCAGTCATAAGCTTGAATATAGCAACCAAATCAGTCGAAGCATTAAGTTCGTGAACTAAGAATCCATACACATACACACGTCGAAGATCCATCAATTCGAAAGCGTTGCTATATGCTCCGTGTAGCGCATAACTGTCGAAGAATCAACATGCGGCTGTGTCAAAGAAAACATCCGTAACCGAGTTTATATCGTCGCGCCTCCCTTTCTCTTATATACCAAAACCTCCGTGTGCGTGTACCAAGCATATATAGCGTTGAAAAAAAGCAGTGCACCGGATATATCAAACGCGCGGTATTATATACAGTGCATATGAGAAACGATCCGTGATGGGACGCGTACATATATAGAAGTGGTAAAGAATAGCCGAACTGGGGGACAGAAGAAGAAGAGAGGACCCTCGCCTTTAAAAAAGGAATGAAATTGGCGAGGTCTCGCCGACTTTAATTTACAAAATCGACCGCGTGATTTTGGTCTCAACCCTTTTTTTTCACGACTATCCCTATATGTATATATACCTTGACTACTGTATGAGGAACAGTAGTCAAGCCGAATCGAAGCCTTTGCGACTGATGATCGGTCGTAGGGCTTCGACTCCCCTTTCTTGCGACTGTTTTCTTTTGATTTTGTCGATAATACCTGACCCTATTTCCTTCTGTCGTTCGATTCTCTCTATTCTTTGCCTCTTTTTCTTTACTTGACATGTGCATGGACATGAGAGTTTGGTGGGTCTTGACGACTAGGGTAAAAAATTAAAAATGTTGATATTCTGATTAAATGAAAATCAGATTAACTATTAATGTTTATTTATATGAAAATTTAACTATAAAAATATAACAAGTGTTGATAAGCATTAAAAATATGCAACTATAAACTTAATCTTTAAACAATTCTTGATAAATCAAAACTGATACAAGGAACATATATCTTACTCATTAAATTATTAAGTTAACAAACCGATAAACTCCAAACTTTCAATAACTTAAATAAATATCATTTCTGGTACCAATAAACTATTTGCAGTTACATCGCGCAATTGCACAATCCACAGTATTAAATTATACTTACTGTAAGTTTTAATTAGTTCCACGTATAAATCATTTGTCGATTTGCGATCGCTTAATCAACAAACGCCGCAACGTAGTCTAAAGAAAAGTCGAATGGAAAAAAAAGAAACGAAAAAACGAGAGCACACGCGTAACCGTGAAGTTCACTTATCCCGAAATTTATACGTGCCATAATATATACAGTATGCCAATATCCCAGCTCGTAAGTAATCCTCGACGTACGTGCAGAGGCTAATGCAATAATAACAGAAAGCGCAAGTAGTGGGGAGGGGAAATCGGTTGATCAAGAGAGAAAGAAAGAAAGAAAGAGAGGTCAAAAAAGTTAGCTGAGAGAGATCTAGCTGCTCTGCCCAGTGAAGCACGACTCTATACCAGCGTCATTGTCGTTTCTTGGGCCCCCCTTGGGGCTTACGCGTGCACGTCTCGCGAAACGACGCGAGCAAGAGGGCTCGGCAGGTAGGCCATCCGCTCTTTTTTTTCGCAATCGATCGGCTTCTTCTTCCCTACGCCTCCTTCCCTTTTTTTGCAACAAATGATTTTGAGGGCGCACGACCGTCGACGCGAGTATCGATGAAAGGTTGGAAGAGCGTCTCTGTGGATGAGGGAGAGCAAAAGAGAATAATGAAGAGCCAAGGCAAATCTGGCGGGAGACTGAGAAATGGCATGTTGATAATACTCGAAAAGTTTTAGGCGCACATTGTCTTGTACCAGGCAAAGCGCGCGCGCGCGTTCTCTCGTGAAAATTACGTTCCCTCTACTTTAGACTTGAGAATTTACTATTCATTTGAGAGAGTTGCTTCAATTTTGTTCTGAATAAAGGAAAACAAGAAGCCTTTATTCTTCGTTTTAATATTAACTGCCAATGACTTTTTTTTTATTTTGGAACAAACAACTGTTTTTGGATTAAAATCCACGACAAATTTTACACATAGAGCTAAGCTCTAAAAAAATCTTAGTTTAAAATTTGTAATCTCTCGCCATACATAATTTAGTTTAGATCAACGATAAAAATCATGTACACCTTTATACAAAAATAATATTCATCTCTTCTTTCAATAAGCCCGTACGAGATGCATAAGAATAAGACCAGCATAATACATTTGATCGAAGGGCGTAACTCGATTACAATAATAATTAAGAGAGCGGAAATCAATGAAAAACCTTGGCATTGAGTATCAGAATGAGACCGAAAAAAAGAGGACGGTAGCGCAATAAGAGAAATAAAAATCCGTCGCACGCGTGTCACTTTCCTGTACCTGAGGCCAGGGTGTAACGTACCTCGACATTGCGCGCGGCCTCGTGGAACGAATTCTTGGCATTGTGACGTCAAATTAGCGGATCATTTGAATTTAAGATCCCGTCTGCTTCCCCATATACATATACCGCCGATCAGGACACCTTTGGGCAACCGTAGACTGGTACACAATTTATGCGATCGGATGCGCGCCAATCGATGAATACCGCGCATCGATAACCCCTGCAAGACACATGCCACTGTGCTCTGTCCTGTTGTTATACTCCTTTTTTCAGCTTGGGCTGGAAAAGGTGCAGGAGGCTTGAATTGTATGTCACTGAATCCGACTAGATCAGCTATGAGTATACTTGATCAGTTGTTAGATGGAAACCGAATATTTCTGAGAACTAAATTGAACGATTGCGTACACCTGAGAAAAGTAAGTCTTGATTACTCTAATATAATGCAATAAATTTATTTTATGATTAAAAATGTGAGCTATTATTAACAAGTGAACTATTCATTAATCTCTGAGCTAATTATGGAATTCATAAGATTAAAATAATTTATAAGTCATTTTATTTCTTTTTTTTTGTAAGATATAAATTGTACTAGAAGCCTTTTCTATACAAAATTTTATTTTTGCTTTAGTATATTAGATACAGATAAACCATATGACTTTTTTCTCAATTACTTTTTACTCGATTGCAACTTTGATCTTTATCACCTGCGTTAATTATAAAATTAGTTCCCAAGCTAACTGCCGATATGCATTTATAAACTCATCTCATCCAGTAGTCTTTCTTTTATCCAAAATAACCAATAAAAAATTTCTTTTAAAAAATAAATTGATGCAAGATAACTGGAGTAATAATGAGAAAGCAAAAGAAAGTTGAAAGAGTAGCAGGATAAAATAAGAGAAGCTGTGTTCCGCAGGCCACCTGGAAGTAGGCATGTATGTATCCATCTCCAATATCCGCGAGAACAATCGTAAACGCGAAGTCACGATTAGAGTCTGTCGATCTCTTCTTCTCCATTATTATTTGACGGTTAATGGCGAGTATATATCGACGTGTATTACTGCATGCCGCTTGCTTTCTACGACTATCCTCATGCTGTTTCTTTTGTGATGGCAGAATGGCCGATGCGCTGACGGTAAATCGATTAGATTGACTCTTTAAAAAATGTAGTATAATAGCGTAGATTATAATTATTACTTTATATTCCTAATAACTACAAAAATAACGATCATTTGTATTAAGTTTTTTAATTTAAAAAATATAGACATTTTTACATTTGGGATAAATTTTATACAGATCAATCATCCTTCTTGTAAGAATGTGTATCTAACAATGATACAGAAATACAAGAGAAAAGAAAAAAAATATTGAAGTGTTAGAAGATTAAAAGTTTCTCTTTACAAAACTATTCGATTTTTTTCTTTTTTCCATCATTGAAATCTAATTTGTTGAACAAACGATCTACATTTGAAATGATTTTACTGTTAAGTAAACAGGAATTTTTAACAATCTTATTTTTCTAAGTAAAAAACTTCGTTATAGTCTATCCTCTATACATTAGTATTGATTGCTTATAAACAAAACAACATTATTAATCAAAGTCTCTTTGGCATCAAAATATTTCGTGCTCTTGCTCTATCATTCTTCCGTTTAACTATAGCACGTTTAACTTCCCCTTTTTTTGCGTACTCTTTTTCTCCTTGTTCTTCTTCGCCACGTTTTCCCACAGGATCTTTTTATCTTTACTTCCTCCTTTTTCGTTTTTTTTGTACGTTTTGCTGTCTACAGTGCACAACAACAACAACCCCTCATGAGATCTTCGCTTTGCCCAGTGGGTGATGAGTCACTTTTCGAATGACATTAATTTGTGGCTCATTCGTGATTTGCGTAAAAGCCTGTACGCATGCGTACACATATTTGCATGCGTTTTTAAATCGATAATAGGATATACAAAAAGCAAATCTAACACGTTATATAAAAAAGAAAGTACATAGTAATATTATCAGTAAAAAGAAAGCAAAATAGAGAATAGCGAAGGCAGAAGAGAATTATTAGGAACAATATAACACCTTTCTTACCCATTAAATAGCCAAGAGTACGATACTGCAAGTAGAATGCAGTCTGGCAGGGGAGTAAGGATTGGGGGACACAATGTACTAGGGTACAATTCCCAAAGCGCGCCGAGTATTAAGCTACGTTATGCATATGCTCCACCCACCCGCTGTTGTGATGAGAGTGAGTGCACTGGTAATTGATATTTGGATCACCCTGTATACTTGACTGCTTGTTCTCTTGTCTTAGAATTTGAATATGTTGGATTTTAATATTTAAAATTAAAATTAAAATTTGTATGGTTAATGATAATTGGGAAAATGACCGTTTATCATTGTCTAGTCGTAAAAAACATTGTTATTAAAATGAATTAATTTGATAATACAATTAATCAATTGTTCTTTCACGAAAATTTAGTTGGCTGTTAATTAAATCAATGAAAATATTCATTACGGTCAATAAAGCAAGCAAACCACTATCAATTACAACACTTGAATCACACATCGATACAATGCAATCCACAAAGCGAGTACCGTAGACAATATCTCTCAGTGTCGTCTTATTCTGTCTCTCCAACAAATAATCTCTTTCATTCGCTCTTTTCTCTCTCTCTCTCTCTTTCCCGACTACTCATACTCGCGCTGCCTTTGAGCGAAATAATCAGAGGCGAAAGATCGCGTGGAGGCGAGAAAGAGCTCTTGACTATAGTAGGACCACACCGTCGGGCAGCGCATGAGTTATGATGGGGGAAGGAATCTTAGTGTGGACGCGCACAAAGTCATCGGTTGCGCGAAGAACGTGCACATGCAGCAGGAGAAAGAGAGATAGAGCCTGCCAGCAGTGTCCAGGTGTACTGGCGAGAATAAAAGCGCGGCTAATTTACATACCGAAGAGATGAGAATGAAAAAGAATGTGTGTGTATGGGGTGATAGACTGAGAGTGGAACTGAAATATGCAGCGTTGCAAATTCTCAAAAAAATAGCTTTTATTTTTAATGAAATAATTGTTTTGTTTGAATTGGTGAAATTTCTTGTTTATAAATAGCGTGGATGAATAATTATATAAACAAAAATACTTACTTCAAAATTTGAAAAAAATCTATAATGTATTTTTAGTAATTTTTATGTGACTTTTTAAGTTTAATCCTTTGATCCAAGGTTCGACTTGAGCAAATATTAATATAACGAAATAAGTAACACCTGTCTTCGGCGCGTGTGTTTACTGTAATTACTAGGAAAATATTTGATTCTAGTTTGTGGTAATGTCGCCCAATAGCGACAATATGTAGATTTTTGATGCTAGATAATTCGAATTTTCTCACGTACAATTATAACAATATCAAAATCAGTTATTTTGATTCTCAATCGAATGTCCGAAATAAGAACAGTACAAAGTATTCTATGTTCTGATACGTATCATCAAAAACTTTTTCTCAAAAATTTTGTTTTTATTCTCTAAAAAAATTACATTTATTATTCAAGCACGATTACTTCAGCATAAATTCAAGCGAACAATGTATCTTAAGGTAGTATTAATATTATTTTAAAAATAGCTCCCCTGCGGCCTAGTTAAAGTAAATTTCAAAATGAATAGAAAACTTGGCAGACAAAACAAAGATTTCGAAATATTCAGGTTCCTGGCATATACAAAAGACAAAAAGAAAAAAAAACGCTTACGCATGCCCGCCTTTCTACGCAAGAAAAATAATGATACATCTTCTTGCATCTATAGCATAAAAAAAAAGAAAAGAAGATGACAGTTTCTATAGCGATGATCTAACATTAAAAACAGAGCTTGTTCGGTCAAACATAGAAATGGAGATGGGTGGAGAGAGCAGCGGGAGGAGAAGTAAGAATGAGAACAAGAGAAAAGACGTAAGGAACACAAGAGAAAGAAAAGAATTTACGATTTCCTCGCGAGTCAACAGTCGCATTATTCCCGCGCCTAATCTCTTTTTCTCTCTTTCTCTCGCGCGCGTATGGTCCCCTCGATTGTCCCCAGCATTACAGAGAGAAAAATCGGCCCCGCGCTTGCTTCTGAATATCATGAATAGCCACACGGCCGAAGAATAGGGAAAGAGAGCAAGGTGCTGACCGTGCGCTCATGCAGTATAGAGAAGACGACGCCTCCTCGACGAGGCTTGCAAGCATTTCATATGTACGTGTGTGTATGTGTATGCTGTGCTATTGTGGCAGCTGCATTGCTACCGTTTTCTCATAGCTAAAAACGTAAAGAGAGGGCCGTATAGGGAGAGAATAGAGGCCAGTGCCTTTTCAAAAGGACATCGAAGACGAATCGGAGACTAAGCCGAAAAGGTGTGTGTTTTCCCGTGCGACACAATGCCAAGGCGCACCGGTAACGAAGTATAGATTTTTAGTGTGTGCGTTTGGCTGTTATTGACGAAACGCAGGCTATATACATGCATAGCGACCCAAGCGACGCGCGACACAATAGACTTAATCATATCCATCAAGCTGAGGGAGTTTCTTACGCGAGCGTTTTTATGTGTGTAAAACACAACAGAATTCGTTTGGGACCTTTGGATTGAATGTATATACATGATGTGCCGAAGACTATTGCTTTTTGAGTTAATATTTATCTGCATCTGAATGTAAGATGGTGACAAAAATAAATTCTGTTGATTTTTGATGATGAAACAAAAATATAATTTGTGCTTAAAATTAATTACTTACCAAATAAAGTTTTATGTTCTTTACTTCTTAGTTTGGATGCTGGATTTGGTTACATAAATAAATAATAATAAAAGTCTTGTTCAGCATAATGTTTAATTTTTATTTTTAATCTCCACTTACGGTACAATATTTATAGATTATTTGTGTTCGCTCGGACTATGATAATCGAGTAACCGGTAGAACTATTAATGCTTATCGTAACAATAGAGATATACAAAGGTTACACGTTTCGGTGAATAATGGATCGGAATGGTGATGGGGGGACAACAGCGTCGCGAGCTGTCAAAGGGGGAAAGGGAAAAACGAAGTCGGACGTATTATTCTTTATTCGCCCTTGGACGAGACGACGATTTGTTTCCTCCTTTTTATGTATATATATTTTCAAAATTCTAATAATGAAAAGAATTTATCAACATTATTTGTTTTCTTTTTTCAAGAAAAAACAATTACTTGTACGTAGACATTGATAATTTATTTCAACGAAATATTTCAACTTTAATAGTAATAAAGCGATAGCGGTCAAAAATATTACTTAATCGTAAATTTGCATCGCAAGCCTATGATGGTCGTCTTTAGTAAAAATCATTCACAAACGTTCTATTAAACAAAAAATTTCGCTTTTTCTGCCGGTACTGCTTTTATTGAATAACTCAAATTGCGAATAATCTTAAGGCGAACTATTATAAACATTAACCTAAAATTCAAAAATCTATGTACAACGAAATTATCGCTATTAAATCCTTCGCTTAAATATTTCTAATTTAATAAGCTGTTGAACGAAGCTATACTTATCTTCGTTTGCCGATGATATCTCATTTCACTAAAAAGTCATACGCTAACAGAAAGCTCCTTGATCACTTTGCATAATTTACAATGTTTATCTTAAGGGCTTGAAATTAAAGTTTTAATTGTATCGATTATAATAAAATTGAAATTACACACATCGTCATGTTAACGGAAAAACTCGCGACGCCCTCTTAAAAAACAAACGAAAAAACTTAACAACGTGTTTTTCTCTTCTTACCCTAATCTTAAGGTATTATCCTCGTATTTTTCCATGAATAGAGATTCTTCATTTATCGCAAGTTTTGCTACTGCTATATTTACAATCATTTCATTTATTTACATTTTTTTTATATATATAATACTCGAGCCGTAATTGAGAAAAATAGCTCGCTTAAAATTACGTGGGTTAAGAGAATTGTGGAAAGAATAGACTGTCAAAAGTCGAGAACAAATTGAAAATGAGTGTTAGATGATAGCTAGACAATTTATACAAAGTGCAATTTCATCATTCGTCCATTCTGTAGCCGTATGTCATTGGCAAAAAAAAAAATTATTGTAGTTAAATTTAAAATTACGATTATGTATATCAAAATGCTTATCAAATACGTATCACTCAATTACGTAAAAAAAAAAAATTAAATTAAAATAAAAAAGGACAAAGGGCCGAGATTCGTATCATTTTTTTCAAGATTAAAATAATTCAAATAATCTTCGGTCGAATGTTAGGAACACAACACCGTAGAGGAAGTCCGAATTCCGCAAAGACTTCCTCCTTAAAAAATTGAACAATTTTTAAGTATAAAGAAAAATAAAACAATTTTTAATAAATAAATGAATTTTGATATAAATAATGTGCGTACTAGGTTTGTTCTTAAGTTAAATATTTTATAATTTTTAAAAAATCTCGGTTAAAAGTACAGTAACATATAAATTTTACTTTAAATTTGGCTTTTGAATTTTATTTGATTTCAAATTAATAAAATTTCAGAATTAATAAATTTTGATTAAATAGTAAATAGAGTTTTAAACTCAAGAATAAATAGAAAATGTCTCTTTTATTATTCAATTCAACAGCCAAACAGTTACCTTGTAAATTTCAGACAACCATCACATCAAAGATCAAACCTATGGCGCTCACGATTTGTTATCCATAGAAGAATAGCAACGAGTCAGACGAAACGTGTACTTGTATCGAGAATTCGCATGTTCAACTTTACTGAATTTTGCGAGTCAACAGAAACGATAAGTTACCGTTACCCAAATTTAGCCTCACAAAATCAATAATTAGATAGATCGTCTATCTTTAGACTCGCAAAATTCAGTTTTAATGACACTCGCTCGCTCTAGCAGCAGCCCTTAAAACAATGAAGCTTTTCGTCTCGCTTAAACATACTAACACACGCCGGAGTTGAAAGGAGAAGGAGGAGGGGTAATATAAGGGCGGATGCACGAACTTACTGGCGATAATCGGACGAGTCGCGCTCAAAGTGATGATGATGGTGATGCGCGAATATGGCTCAAAGCTAGGCTCGGTCGGGTCAGAAGATGACCGTAAGCGGTCTACGGAATTCGTTGCCCGGTGCACCAGGACCTCCAGCTGCGGACTGGTAGCCAGCGTACTGTGCCATCTGTGCGGGTCCAAGAAGACTACCGGCCGCCTGAGCTGCAGCTGCCGCGGGATAGTAACTGGACAGGCTAGCCGCAGCACCAGGACTGGAGGTCGACGTTGAGGCAGAGGAGCTTGCCGAGGATGAGCCAAGTTCGTTGCGATTGTTGTTATCTAAGCTACCTGGATTGCCTGCATTTTGGCCTCCAGCCTTGGCTACCAAGCCGTCTGGTGAATCTGCAGCTGGCGATCGACTGAGAGAACCACCCGCACCGCCTGGACTTGACTCGTCGTAGAGTTTGCTTGCTTCGTAACTCGCGGCGTTTGTCGAATGCCGATTGTAATCTGATACTAAGCTTGTTGGCTTCTGTTGGTCCATGTAAAGTTTTGACTGCTCGAAATACGCCTTGGCTGAGTCAAGATAACTGCGATCTAAATATGACTTTGGACTCGATTCCAAATACTTGGGATCTGTGTACATTGACATGGCCAAAGTTGAGGGTGGCATGTACGCTGCCCGATATTTGTCTGCCTCTGACATTGAATATTTCATGGCATCCATTGAACTCACCACCTGTAATGCAAATAACAAAGAAATTGCATATGCAATATTAAACTATGTTAAAGCCTTTGAATAATGTAATTTAATTTTAACAGTTTATAAAAGTTATCACGGATTTTAAATAATCATAAAAACTTGAATATTCAAAAATAAGCTTAAAAGTACATTAATACACATCGAATATTCGTTTCAGTTTTTTTATCCTCAAATTACAGTGTGCAAAAGAAACTACGCCAATGACCAATTCTAAAAAAAAGAAAGAGTAACTCGAACAATAATTATAAATTCAGCCAAAAGTCCTTAAAAAAAGGACCAAAATAAAAAAAGTCAGCTTGCCAGTAGAAAACGAAATTCAGCAATCCCCAAAATAAACGGAAACATGAGAAATGGCGTTAATATAAAGGCTTTTGTGAAGGTGACAATTTACGCCACGTTTTCGCCGCGCAGCCTCTCAAAAATTTATGCGCGAATTATGCCTTTCTCTTTCTCTCTCTCTCTCCCTCGAAAAGGGGGGTTTGAAACACGGCGTCCTGTGGTTCGCAAGTGAGCACCTGTGAAAACTAACCTTTCGCACCTGCGCAGCAAGAGAACGCGTTTTCGCCCTCGCTCTCTCTCTCTCTCTCTCTCTCTCTCGCAGGCACGAGTGTTTCATCCTTTGTTCAACTAAGAAAAGCACTGGATATATGTGATTAAGAGTTCCGTTCTGCTGAATTCACATTCAAATTACTTGGTTATATGGCTCAAAGTCAATTAACGCTAGCACTGAAATTCTGACTTTTTACGCTACGTAGCAACTGATTAATCAATTCATTTATTTATTTAGATTCTTGCGTAAATATTTAGTTTCGATGAGAAGTTGATAGGATTGAGTACTTTTGCTGTGTGACAACTATGTTTATCTCGTCTTTGATTTCCCACCCGATATATAGATACGAGGGTGGCATAAGCTTAGTGGTATGAGCTTCACAGTAGTGGCACTCAGAGTCTCTCTCACCCCTCGATATACACCCTACTATACACACCAGCAAGTCAGTATATTGGAATTATGAAAAATGTTGGGGCAGAGAGTGAAGCGGTAGAATAACGAGTCGTAGCGTATCAGTTGAGAAAATCTCTCGATGTCGTTTACTATATATACCGCGTGCGGCGTGATCAGATAAGCATAGGAGGATGAGGAGAAAGATTGGAAGGCAAAAGTACGAGAGAAAGCGAGCTGTTTGAAAGAGGGAGGGTTTTCTCTCTCTCTTACTCAAGCCCCAACGAATTAATTGCCTCTCGTTATAAATCTCTCGCTGCTCTGCTTCTTCTCTGCGCGTGCTCACTCACTCATCTCTTCCTCCCTTTCGATGGATCCTCACTCACTCTCTTTCTTTCTTTCTTTCTTTCTTTCTTTCTTTCTCTTCTTCTTTCTTGCGTGAGAGTAAAAGAACGGCAGTTCGTGCTAATAACGTGACACGCCCCTTTGCTTCTCGAAATGGCTACCGGTACTGCGCTTTATACTTCAAGCTCTCTTTCTCTCCTTCTCTCTTTCAACTACCGACTTGCGAAATCGAAGGTCGTGTAAAAAAGGCGTCATTTTTGCGCGAAAAAGGAGAACACGTCTCGTGACGTTTTATTACTTTTTGAGATCTAAAGATGATGAGGACTATATCGTGGGTGGCTTTTCGAGAATTCTGAAAAGAATTGAATTTTTACTGCTCACTTCTAGGAGCGTAACGGTTGTTCGAACAGATACTTTTATTCATTTAGAAATCTTAGGAATATTGCGTAAGAGTTAATGATTTTTATTTAATTAAAAATTAACGTTGCTGAAACACTCTTTTTTTTAATATTATGTGCAATTTGCTAAAAAGTCATATTGAAGTAAATAATTTATTATAAATATATATTTAAAAAGTACAAACGACTTGGCAAAAAACACAAAAAAAAAAAAATTAAAAATCCTATCTCAATTCAAACCAAAAAACAAAGCTAAGAGGCGTTCAAACCACTGTGCAGATTCATCTCGACAGGGTAATAAAGCGAGTTCGCGCGAACCGACGAAACTTGTACCAGCAGGCGGGCGCCCAACCCCCTCTCTACTCGCAAATAGCACCATAAATTTTTGCGGTCAAAAGTCGAAGAAAAAAAATATATATATATATATAAATAAACAAAACTGCGCATCAGAAAATGTTGAAGAAGAACAGAAGTCCTCAAAGGAGTATAGAGAGAGCCTAGGCGTAAATTCCAAATATTCCGCAATTCGAGGCGCATTAAAATCTGGTATAGGAGGAGGCGGAGACACGAAGAAGAAGCGCGAGCGGGTTCTTTGTCGGATCGTTAAGCGGCTTTGTTGGAATGATTTACGCACGTGGTTGATTCTTGCACGCGTGCGAGTTGCTTCTTGGGCTGAAAATTCATACGCTACCTTTCGCTGTGTTACCTTCTCTCTTTCTCCGCGTCCGATTGATTATTACGGATGGTCCAGGGGATAGCTTTAGCCTTTTACACGCGACCTTTTACTTCGACTCTTGATTTTGAGACTCGTCTTAAGTTCTTGGTGTGGATGAACTACTATATATTTTTATGAATATGTGTGATCGATTGCATATCGAAATCGATATTCATATTTTGCTAACAATATTCCGGTTAATGTATCGAGTAAAATTTGACTAGCCAAAAGTTTTTATTATTATTATTTTTTTTTTTTAAGACAGATAAATTAAGAGTCTGAAATGTAAAAAGGCGGGGATTCGAAAATTTGCCCAGCTTATACGCATAAATTATCTTTCAAAGGATATTGCGAATTAATTAAAATTCTTCGGAATGTTAAAATTTTGGTAGCAAAGAGATTTGCATATTAAAAGAAAAGATGCAGAAGCAAAGAAATTCCTTTCTGTATACCGAGATGTTCTCGTTCCAAAATTTCGCATATCTATTAATATTTCATAAAATAATAATAATAAAAAAAAATGCAACCATTTTATATGCAAATCGCAATCGAATAAAAACTCAAACAAATCGAACTCAATATATATAGTCTCCGCAGGGCATAAAGATCAAACTACCTGTTATTTTTGTTTCTTACAATATTCAACCCCCCCCCCTTCTCCCATCGATAATAGATGCTTTGCATGTGAAAACAAACTGTTTGAAAAAAGGGTTAATTTTACGAGGAACAACAAAAGATAAGTCCATTGTCAGTGACGAGAAAAAGAGAGAGGGAGAACATAACATCAGCTATACTCGCCATAATACACATAAGCGCATAAAGTAACAAAAGCAGCTGATCAAACATGGACAAGCGACTTTGCAAACGAGTCAGTGTGAAAACAAAGACACAACACAACACACACATGTGCGCGTGTCTTTCTTATAAGTACCTACACCAGCTATATAATATCCAAGACCCAACAATTTTCCTTCCAGCTCCTACGAAGAGTGACTAAATGAAAAAGAAAAAAAATGAGGCCGCTAAAAGAAGACTTCTTTTCTCCTTCTTTATTCTTTCTTTCGCTTCTGGCTTCTTTATCTGAACCTCCGGTCGTAAGAGGAAGCCTCAAGGCTTTAACTTGTGGCTTTGTAGCAACCCGCACACGTCATTATCTATACGTCGCTCGTGCGCGGCACTTACGTCAGGCTTACAAAAGGAGCGCCAGCAGCAGCAGGAGGCGCAGGTATTTAAAACTGCGTGTCGTCGTGAATCGAGTTCTCGCACGTGCGTATAGTAGTAGTAGTAGTAGTAGTTAACCTGCCTTCTGTACTGCTAATGCAAACTTCTCTACCGTATATATAAGAGCTTTACTCTACACATCGAGGTGCTAAGCGAAAGGGATGTCCGCGCAGGTTCAAAAACTTGGGGTGTTATCACTTGGTAACGCTAAGTGGATGCTACTGCAGCTTCTGTGTTTGCACACACTGCGACTTTAGTATTTTCTGTGAGTTGTTTACGTTTTTAGTTGATTTTAAGTTTGAGAAAAGTATTATTTTATTGATTTATGCCTGTAGTTATTTTTTACAATTTTTTTATAAATTGTAGACTGTATAGAGAAATAGAAATTAATTTACCTGTGCAGGTGCTGAAAGTCCGGCCGACATAGTTTGATGAGCCGCGGCTGCGGCTGCTGCTGCCATCGAAAGCGAGCCGTAAGCCGCTGCTGGATTATAATAAGAGCTCATATTTGCCTGGCCGATACCCGCTGGCATACCTGTAACATACAAAAAAAAAATAAAAGTTGGATTAGTCACCTTGAATTATTTTTACTAATGAATTGCGTGATATATATATAGGTACCGTTGTGAGTTTAATCTGTTCTTTTTTATTTGGGTTTTAGATTTACTTAATAAGGATGACATATTATTTAGATAAATTCATTAATATTGAATTGTGAAATTATGAATAGATATTTTTTCTTATTCAAATAGTTCTATTGTGTAATAACTTGATTCGAAGAGCTTATGACTCGATAAAAGTGAATGTACATTTTATTACGAAATTAATGCTTTTTTTTTATTTTTACTTTTGATCTCGTCAGCCTTTCAATCTTCTTAAAAAATATACAGCTTTTACATGTCCAAATAATATTGAAAGAAAATATGTCTTGTAAATAATAATCGGCTAACGATAATAATAAAAACATATAATTGAAATGTCATCGCTCCACAAAAGAAGTCGGTGCAGTATTGCGCGTGTCTCATTTAATGTAACTCTCATACAATCAAGTTTGCAGTATTAAAAGTTTTGAATAAAAAATATAAAGCTGTATGACTACCTGGCTTACGTGACGAATTATCTTTATTTTTCATTTCAAGAAGTATAATGTGAATATTATTATATACGAAAAGTTTTATGCATACACAAAAGCTACAAGTATTTTCAGATTAATTATATTACCAATCGTTTGTGTTATTTTTTTTATTATTCTTAAATAACATCAAATTAAAATTGAAAAAAAAAAATAAATAAAAATTATAAATTGCTATGAGTACAGGAATTGCGTGACGATCAAAACAATTTATCGAACAAGAAAGGCAATGTCTTTTATAAACCGGTAAAGAATCAAATCGCTCAGTCATGTTTAAAAATTTAAATAATTAGTGTCACGACACCAATTCAAAGTAAACTGCGGTTTCATTTATTTTTTTTTTATTATCATCTCTTTCGTGATTGAACCTATAAATCTACCGTATACACATTGAACGTAAAATTGACAGGTGGTTTATTGTTATTTCTCGACTGTTTTAAAACTGACTGTAAATTTCTATCAAAATACAGTTGACAAAATATACTAAATTTGCAATCACTAATGAATCTATTCAACAAATCTCACGATTTTAATCAGTGCATAATTAATTTCCAACAACAGCTCTTCATCAATTCAAAATAAAATAACATTTTTCTCTTGAAAGCAAGTAATCGGTATTAATTACCTCTGCTACATCAAGTAAATTATTCAAAATTTCAATTTCATACCTAAAAACTTTTACCTCTCATATGATGACATCATCATCATCATGACTAAAACAATAATCCTACGTAAACTTAATCTCTTTTCACGCGCTCACAATATATACATTAATTAAAATTTTAATTAGCAGATATATACACCCCCCTAGCCCAGCTCGTCGAGTCACAATTAATCTACCCAGCATTTGGTGCTTACAGCCGCAATAAAGCCCTTCATCCTCTCTTTTTCTCTCTCCTTCTTTTCCGATCACCCCTAAAAAAAACTCGTCCCCGAAAATTAGCGCGCCAATTAAAGCCATAGCCGATCGAGTCCAGGAGCATAGGGTATAGTATAGTTTAGCCGATCGCTTTAATCTTCCGTCTGAATCTTCCATCGACTATACTCAGACTCCGTCCAAAATATTTAGCCCCGTGACTCTATACTTCGTCGCAGCTATACAGCAATCGACTGTTCACTTGCCCCGTTCTCTCTTTCTGATGTAACAATAGAAACCGATCTTCGTATATGTATGCTATATACAATCGAGCCGCTTTGCAATTAGCGTTAGCAAGCTGCATCTGTCGACTATGTATATGTACGCGCGAGAACAGATGTCCGGACTCCCCTTTGTCGCGCGCACTTTTTTTTTTTTTTTTCATGGATTCGTCGTTTGCGCACCATTGCTAGCTATAGCATCTCTCTCTCTCTCTCTCTTTTTCTATACTCATTGTTCTTTGCCCCGCTGGTGTGCGTTTTATTAAGCGACGAGACTTTGGGATGCTGTGAGAGATCAACACCTGGCGCGTGCACGCGCTCGATAGGCTCTGTCAAAACTCCATGGATTGTTGCAGAAAAGAGAGCTCGATTGAACTGAGAGAGAAAAAGAGAGAGAGAATTCGTTGTTTACTAAAAAGAAATTGCTGGAAGTGCCAAAGCTTTGATTATAGAGATGAGTGGGTTGCTAAGCGAAAAGATGAATATCTTGTATGATTAAATTTATTGGAGTCTATCTAAGTAGGCTGCTTGGTATATTAATTTTGAAACTTGTGAACGTGATTTTATTACTATAATTAGTAAGAAACATCTTTATTTATTGTCATTTTCTAAAATAATATAAATTTAAAACTTTTGATTAAAACTATTATTTATTCAATCAATAATTAATAAAAAGACAAACAGTGATTTAAAAAAAATAATAATAAAGAAGAGGGTGAGTTATTATACAAAAGAAAGAAAGAAAGAAAAAGAAGCAACAACGGCTATAGTATATATGCGTAAAGAATGAAAAAGCGAGTCGTCAGTACAAACGCGGATCCCCAGGCCTCTCAATTACGGCTCAAGTGTGTGCTGCTGCACACTTTTTCGTCGCCACTGCCGCAGGGCAGAGTATAAGGTATATGAGTAGAGGAGGAGGTGGAGGAGAAGAAGAAAAAAAAGAGGGAGGTGAAGGGTACAGTAGTAGTAGCAGGAGCAGCCAGCGGGTACTTTTTCTCCCGTTAATCTTGATTATCGTTATGCCGCTTCACTGCCTTTGGCGGGCATACCTCTTCTGCTACTGCTGAGCTTTAGGAGAGAAAGAGAGAGAGAGAGAGAGAGAGAGAGAAGGAGAGTGTCGGGTAATTAGAGGCAAAATTGATTGGCGTTGAATGAGCAAGCGGGCGCGCGCGCGAGTTGTTGTCGTCGTCGTTGAGTTGCTACTGCTACGCACTTTGATCGGTTAATGACGGCACATGGAGTGCTACGGAATTGGTTAACTAATGCCTATATACCCTTCGCTTTTACTGTCCTACTACTACTATTGCTACCGTCGTCGTCGTCGTCGTTATGACAACAGTTTTCATTGTAATGAACGCAATAGTCTTCTCTCGACTATATATAATACGAGGTGCTTTTGTGCAAACTCATTTCTTTTGATCAGGTGTTATATTCGTGGGCGTTTTTTGAATGATTGTATGTACGGAAAGAAGGTTTGGTGTGGTAATTCCTTTTTTTTTTCTTTCTTTGCTAAGAAGTGGTGTAAATTAACACTTTGTTATATTTTAGTTTGTATTTTAATTTAGGATTTATCGAAATGAGGTAATTGATTTGTAGAAATATGTAGGTATATTAAGTGGTTTGGCAAATTAGATGTTTGACATTTTTAATGTATAATTGACAAGCAATTTTAAAATGAAAATTGATCGTATATTCACTTTTCAAGAGTAATGCAGATTAATTTTGGATTAGTTTTCATAAATTCATCTAAGTTATTGATACTAAACCTACCTATAATAATTTTTTAAAATAGGCAGTTACATGTAAGTCTTTAAACTATTTTTCAAATTTATATTTCTTAAGTATGAAACTTACATCCTTGAAAAATAGCTATTAAAAATCTTTAAATAAATCCATCCTATTCGCGTACACTTAAAGACTTTTACAAAAATAAAAGCAAAATCATCAAATACACAAGCAAACAGGTATACATACATTCTACAACTTCAAACCCCACGCGAAAAATTGATTTCGCGCCAATTACACCAAGAATCGTATATACTATATAGCGATGGTACAAGTAAGTCCATAACTCTCGTTAATCCCGCGGAAGCATACAAAAATTCAGTCACTCTTTAACTGCGCTTACTCTTGGAGAGTTTATACACGGATAAGGAATAAAAAAAATAAGAAAAAGAAAAAAAGAGGCGTCTCTCTGACTGAAAAATATTTACGACGACGACGCCATAAATCCAAAAAAGCGCGAGAGCTCAGCCCCCGATTATAAGGCAGACTTGGTATAGAGTATATAGGCAACAAGAACCACTACTGCTGCCTCCTATATATATATATATGTGCTTGCAAATAAATCGCGCGCAGTAGCCGTCGGTTGTATATATGCGAGGATACATCGGCTATGGGCACGCGAACTGTGTACCCCCGGCACACTCTCTCTCTCTCTCTCTCTCTCTCTCTCTCTCTCTCTCTCTCTCTCTCTCTCTCTCTCTCTCTGTGCATAAACCTGTCGGCCAACTTATTATTTATCGGATTGTCTTCGGGGGTTTTAGCGTGTTTTTCTTTTTTAGCTTGTTGTTTTTTTTTTAGTTGGTTCTCTATGCATAATCCTCCTTTCCAAAATAAAGTCGTGACAGTCGAGAGTTGAACTCTAGCATTGGATCAATACTATTTAAGTACTCGTTGTAGTCAACAGTGTACTTTTGTTTTTTTTTTCGCATTTAAATGATATGGTTTTTTGATGTCACTTACTTGCAATGGGTACGCTTGGATAAGGTAGCGTGTACGGACTGTAACCCTCTTTACGATGAGTTTTTGGCTTTCTTCTTGGTCTGTATTTGTAGTCTGGGTGCTCCTTCATGTGCATCGCTCGTAATCTTTTGGCTTCGTCGATGAAAGGCAGCTTATCGTCTTCGGTCAAACGTTTCCATTCTGCACCTGTAACAGTTAGTAATAAGTAATAATTAGTTAAATAGAAATATTCTTTTTTTATTTTTTACACAATATTTCTTTAAAATTTCTGTTTTTTTGTTTATAAATAGAAAAAAATTCTTAGTAAAAAATGCAGTTTTGAAATTTTTGTGATTTTCAAAAAAAAAATCTTCTAAGTAGCCTATTCAAACCAAAAGTTTCATTTTTAAAAATTTCGAAAAGCTCTCTTGCAACATAAAAAAAAAACACACAACAACTTACCAAAAAAAAAAAAAAAAAAACAAAAAAAAAAAAAAAAAAAAAAAAAAAATGTGAGATTGAAAAAAAAAATGAAAAAAGCAAGTCTGGAAGATAGGAGTCATCCATTTCAGGTAATTGCAACGCAAAAATTGAAAGAAAAAACAGTATATAAGCTTGAACGTCACCTCATTCATCTAATATTAGACAAGCATTGAATGACACGCGAAGACACACACATACATACCTACATTATTCTTTATCCCATACGTACCAAATAAAAAAAGAGTGCCAGAGAAGAGTTAAGAGAGAAGAAAAAAAAAAGAAGAAAAAAAGCGAGGCGCGTCTCGTGAATGCGTCCGAACAAAAATACACACTGGCCGCGCATAGCGCGAATGAAGAGAAGTCAGAGGTATGGAAAAGGAGGTAGCGGTGTAGGAGGAGGAGGAGGTGGAGAATGAGAAAGAAAGAAAGAGAGCAGGGACAAAAAGCAACAGGGCATACAATACATGTCGGTGGCACCTAGCATCCGAGTATATATAGTATAGTATATAGTAGTGCTCGTGGCTGCTGCATTCACAGCCTGGTCGGCGCATAACAAACTGCCGCGCCTCACCAGGGGCCTCCTCGCTCGCTCTGACTCTCACACCTACGCACCACACCTGCGCGCGGACACGAACATGTACGCCGGGAGAGCGCAGGTTTATATACCTATATACACTCGAGCGCCGATTGTTACGACCAAGAATTAATTACCACTTGTTGGGAAGCGGACCTAACAAAAGCTTCTATTTCTATATCTCTTTTGCTGTTGATATCGCGATGCTGTGCCCAGCTAAAACTGTACCTGTGTATAAACCCACTGTTACTCTTACTGGTATCTCGGTGTACGTGGCTAAAATTCGCTCGAGAACTGAAATCAGCGAGATGGAACGTCCCGGAGTTTGTCTCCACGTATTTTAGTATATGAATGAATACTCGCGATTTTAGAGAAGAGAACTGACGACACAGCTGGATTACAACTTTTTATTTTACTATATAGATCTGTGGAAGAATACATTTCTCCAAAATTATATATTGTTGTACGTAATGTTATATGAAAAGTTTTAATTTTTGAAACATTGTAAATATAAGGAATAAATTTAATAATTTAATGAGATAATTTTAAGCAACACGAAAATAATTTTTGAATACTAAATTACAAAATTAACCCGAAATCTCATTTAATGAAAATTAAGTTAAATCAGAGAGAAATCAAGAGGTAAGCTGTAAAACCAGACGACAAAGCAGCAGCAGTAGCAGCAGCCCCTTACAGATTGTCGTCGTCGTCAGCATTTACAGCTTCACCATTCCCGCGAATATATACATGTAAAGGACCTTAATATAGGCAAGTATATACACGTTGCCAAGGCATCGCGAGTCGAGCGCAAGCAACTCGCTATTCGGTGAGCACGTGCCTCAACAATGGAGAACAAAGCTGAGCGCTGTTGACACCGACAATAGAACAGCAGCAGTAGCAGTAGCAGCAGCAGTAGCTGTTGGGTATATAAAAAACGAAACCGACTACAAGAGAGAGAAAGAGAGTGAGGACGCGTACACCACCGTTGCTTGTCGTCTACTTCAAAATCAAACTCTCTCTCTCTCTCTCGTATCAAGCAACCAGGGCGCTTCATCAAATTCCACGCGGCTGATTCCTCCTTCCCGAAAAAAAGCCCAGCCCTTTTCGTTAACCTATACGCCCCCCATGAAAAGACGCACGCACGCGCGTAAGCGAGAGAGAGAGCAAAAGTGTTTTAATTTGAATTTTCAGGATTTGAATTATTATTATTCCCTCTTTTCCATAGTTCTTCTCTCCCTTCCATCCTATATATAATATCAGATCGCGTTAAAACGAGAGGAACAATTGAGAAGAGCAAGGCAGAGAAAGGTTTGAATTTTTGGTGACAAACGTCTCGGGCGTTACTTTATAACTACCTCAACCTCCTCTTCTTTCTACCAGAGGATTTCGGATTTCCGGTAGCCTGCGTGACAAGGTCGCGTGGTGTTGTATATTGACAAAAGCCTTACTAACTGGACAATTGGATACGCGATGTATATAGTGTATATATGACAAAGACTAGCTCTCTGCTTATCCTTGGAATTAATGCGTTAAATTCAGGGTTTCTCTTGCTCTTTCTCACTCTTGGAGATGACGCTGAGGTTGCAGTAGTATAGTGTACATCGATTTAGCGGAAATTCGAGGTTGAGCGTTATTTGGCCTTTGTGATTGAAGAATATCGTACGATTATAAGATATATATGTATGTATGTATGGATATTCTAGGGTTGGAAACGTTTAAGATGTATAAAAGGGAACAGGTTTACTGGGCGTTATATATTACTCTATACGTATGATGTGGATATGATGAGGCTTGTGTGTACTGTATAAGCGCATTACAATGATCTCTTTGATCTGACGTTATTTTCTATATAATATTGAATGCTAAAACGTATGAACTATAGATTTTGAAATATGCTTTAGAATTTTTTTGATCGGTGGGTTGATACAATTTTTAACGTTCTTATTCATAGATTAATTTATGTTTTAGAATATACTCGTGTTTCATTCTGGAATTCGAAAGATTCTAATTTTATTTTCCGTTATAACATATGTTTAATATTCCTTGCTATTTTCATTGTACTAAATAAAAATTTATCAAATAATAACTTAAATTTATTATTAATAATCAAAATCTAAAAAAATTTTTTTAAAAACTAATAATTTCTTAACTAGAATTAAACAAATTAATTTCATTAATACACGTTTATCTCATCAGAAAAGATAGGGTCAAAAAAAAAGATACCTAAGCAACAACTCAAAATCCTCTCGTAATCCTGGCCTTCGGCGTATTTTTCCCCGTCACTATTGTTCTCATCTCTCGCGCGCATCTCTTTCTCTTTCTCGTCTCTCCCTTTCATTCATCCCTATTGTTTGCCAAATCCAGTAGGTTTTTGTCTCTTATCCACTCGTCGGAACTCACCTTGCGCTCATTCTCTCTTTCTCTCTCTCTCTCTCATCTTCGCGTTTCTGGTCCGACGACGAGAAGGAGTAGAAGGATGCATTGTCTCTTATTCTTCTATCTATACTACCCCAGCTTACTTGAACCGGACGCCCTTCTGTATACGCATAAGGGGTTGTGAGTAGGTATGGTACACTTTTGTAATGTCTCGTCTTAATCTCGTTCTCCACTTTATATCCCACGCCTCGAGATAATGGGATTTGTCGATCTTGCTTGCAGATTTGCTTAATTGCGATGAAAACCAAGCACTGGTGATGGTGGTGGTGGTGATGGTCATGCATCATAGATTACTGCAAGCTTTATCTTGCATTAACGCGCAGGATGCTTTGTTTATATAATCGCACGTGGCTTTGAATGGTATCGTGTATATATGTTTATTAGGACATCGCGGCCTACCAGTTTTGACTGACGCACTTTGCTTTTTTTCATACTCGATCGACTTGAGATTTTAACGATATTAACTGTTGCCACAAGTAAAGGGATGATGAGAGACACAAGGAGGGATGAAAGTTGCAATTGAAAGTTTGCTCCTGCACACCCGTTGGATATATGAGAAGACAATGGTTACATATCAGCTGCAGGATGAGAGGAGGCTGTGCAGGAGCCCTCTCAGGAGGAAGAGCAGCAGCAGCAGCCGGGATTTCCAGTTTCCGTACGAGACAATACGTACGACTGCTGCGAGGATAATGAAGCCCTTGCTCTCATCTCTCGTCGTCTTCTTTTTTTTCCCTACACGTTCTTCTTTCTCCATTTCATTTTTTTTCTTCTTCTTCTCGCGTATCGCTGTCCGTTTGGGCTTTGTCTTTGCTCTTCCATTCTTTTGGGGCTCTCTTTTACTCGATGCTACCCTGAAAGTCTTTGTTTTCCTAGTCGTTGGAGGGCAGTTTGCACGAGACGCGACACGGGTTTTTTTTTTTTGATGGACAATAGGAGAGCTTACCGGCGCTTCGCGGCTCGATATAAAAGCTAGCCGGTTTTTTTTTATCTTTCTCTCTACGCTATATACGCTAGTGCTAACTGTACGCACTTGTTTAAATAGCTTTTTTTTCACTTTCGATATAGGTATGTACTGTATTTTAGTATTCAAGCTTTTCTATTTACAGTCAATGACAATCGAAATTTTTGCGGACACACAAAATTACATTTAACGATACGTCCGTGATTTCAAGCTTGACACTTATTCTTTTTTAGCAAAAATGGCCTACATACGACGACGACGAGTAAAATACAAGTGACAATAAAACTCGCACTATAAAAGCTAAAAGTCCCCCCCCCCAAAAAAAAAAGGGGGACCGACAAAAAAAAGCAATCATTACACCGACAAACGCGCAATTACGACAGACAATAGTTCACTCTGAAATCGTCGAACAAAGTTATACCAGAGAGACATACACAATGTATTCCCACTGTATTCGCGACAAAGCCATCGATTTGTTACGTAACTAGAGAGAGAGAAAGAGAGGAAGCGGTTGGCAATCGGGCGCGAACACCACTGCGGGTGGTACCTTTATATATAGATATATTTTTTTTTTCACTAATACTACTACCAACGACCGCGAATGATAGAGAGACCACACGCGCGCAATTTTGTTTTTATTTTTTTTTTTGCGAGGTGGATGAAACACACATAGTGATGGACTATATGGCTGCGATGATCGCGCGAAAGCTAAATCCAATTTAACAGGGCGTTATAGCCAGTGGTTACAGCTTTATTGTATGAGTTTGGCGTCCCGCGAGATGATCGACGCTTCTGTAGCAGATTTCTATATACTCGATGCTTTTGTTTTACCCAATTTTCGACTTTATTTTTTTTCTCTTTCTTCTCCTTTTTTTTTTATCGAGACTGACTGGCTGATGAGCGATTGCGGTGATGGAAAACTGACGCGACGATGCTTTTTTGTTATATCAACGCGATTGAGGTGTGTATTTGTGCGAAATTTTTTTTTTTTATTGTGGGAGGGGATAGTATGCAGTTTTGATGTGTGTTACGCTTAATGCAGCTATGCGGCTTCTGTAAATTGTCTAATTGTTGTTATGTTTTGTGCGTTTGTTCGTCTGGTCTTTGTGATATCGGCCTTCGATTTAGTTGTTTCCGAAATGGTAACTGAGATACGATTATTTGTAAATCTTTTTTTGAATTACAATTGTGTCCAATTGAATGTATAAACAGTAGTGTTATATAATTAAATTGTTTCTTTATTCTAATTATCAAAAAATCAGTAGTAAAAGTCAGTAGTAATTGTCTTACATAACTTGGCTATACTACTTCTTTTTTGTTTATTAGAAATAAGTAAATTCAAACAATAAATCTCAATAACAGAATATTAGAAAACAATGATAATTACTGCAAACGAGTTAACGCGACCACGCGAATGGACGCACACTCAAATTCGATCTCTCAAAAAATCACACAAGACTATAGAAAATAAAAGCTGTACAGGTTACCGCTTCGACAGTGGAGTCTTTCATCCTCAGAAAAGAAAAGAAAAATGCGGCAAAGCCGTAGGAAAAGCAAAGGGAAATAAAGGAGTCGTCAGAGGAGAAAAAAAAGGAAGGAACTATAGACCGGTCACATACATACATACATATACACATAGAAAGAGAAAGAAAGAAAGACGGAGTAAGAGTCCAGAGACTGTGTAGAGGAACAATGTCCACAGGAAAAAGAAAAAAATGGAGGAAACAAGTGCTGTGGAATAAAGATGAGTGCAAAGGGCAGCGGGCCAAAGAAAAACACACAGGGCCGAAACGAGAGCTGGAGAACAGAGAAAGAGAGAGGGAAGGAGGTAAAGAGAAGAAGAAAAAAGAAAGAGAGTAAACAATGGAAAAAGTCAAGGGAGAGAAAATGGAAGATAAAGGCAGCAGTGGGAGGGCAAGAAAAAAAAAAGGAAAGAAGAAGAAGAAGAAGGGGTACACACAAGCACAAGGGAATAAGCGAGCGAGCTAGCTAACGCGCGCGCGAGAATATTTGCTTAGAACAATAGGGGCCGAGCTCTTTTTCTCCTTCTTCCGGCTTCTCTCGTAGTGCTGCTGCTACTGCTTGCAAGTATATATATAGGAAAGAGGGCCGAACTCAAAAGCATAATGGCGGCCACCCTCTACCCTCTTTATTTCTCTCTTTCGCGTATACCCTTTTCTTTCTCTATCTTTTATTCGCGAACTCGCTCACTCGCGCCACCAGCCTTTACATTTCTTCCCCTCCCTGAGAAACTGAACAATACCGTTTATTTAACATCGTTTAAAAGTACAAAGCCTTGTTAATTAATGGACGGGGGTAAAGAAAAGCTTTCTTCTGGGAAAGGGGTGGTAGGAGGAGGTATAGTAGAGAAAAGAGGACGTCGCCCAGCTACTGCCCGGTGACGCAAGGACTACAAGAGAGAGAGAAAAGAGTGGAAGGAAAAGCAAGGTATATAATATATTGGAGTGAGAAGGAATGTTCGTAGACGACAACGACGACGTCGTCGCGGGACGTCGCTTTTATCGGCGGCCATTGTGTAGTCTCGCACTCTCGGCCCTTTCTGTCTTCTCATCCTCCTTTTACTCTTTCTCTGCTTTTGCCTCCTCTTTTCGCTGCCAACTTACTCATCTCGCCTACTACTACTATTACTACTTCTATACCTACTGCTGCTGATGCTATTGTGTATCTACGGGGATTTTGAATTTGTAATGAGGATCTTTTTTGGGAGATAGGAATGAATTTTCACAGTTTACGTAATTGACGATTCTGATTTAGGCTTAATTAGAATTTGATGAAAGTGGATTATCTTTTGGGAGTGGAGAAAATTGTGCTGTTGGATTCGTTGTAAAGTTATAGGAATTGCTAGCATTTAACTATTGATTTTAAAAGTTTCTGGTTGTATGTAATCAATTCAATAGAAATATATTATATTTTTTTATTTAAAAGCTCAGTATCAATGCTTCGTTTATGCATATATATCCCTATTCATTTATTATCCAAGCTTGAATTCGCAATAATCGCAAAATAATGAGATGAAAAGAGCTCTCGTTGAAATTTTAAAGTCCCTCATTTAAAATCATAATAAACGGCTAAATCGCAACTCTCTCTTTTTCTTTTGCTCTCTCTCTATCCTCGCGGTTGGTTATAAAGCGACCCATTTTGAGATTCAATAATCCATTATCCGCGTAAAAATCACGAGAACAAATAAAACAAAAGCTCTACCAAGCCACCGCGAAAAGTCATTAGCTTTTTCACGAACGAGTGAACCCCGGAAAAGAGAGAGAGAGAGAGCTAACTATGAATAGTCATAAAACGCGAGCTTGCAGCAGCAACTCTATCTCTGTGTGCGTGTGTATTCGATGAAGAGGACGAGTTATTTCAACGAACGACGCATAATTACCCTCTCCTATTCCATTTTTACCGAAAAAAAAAGGAAAAAGGAGACGGCTTTCAGTTCTACTATATCTCTCTCTTGACTGTGTCTCTATAGTAAAAGACTAAGAAGAGACTGAATGGCGACTGAGATGAGAGCAGCAGCGCAGCACCGAAGCTCTCTTCTCTCTGGTAACAATAATCAATGGGGAGCCGCGCGAAATGCGACTTTTACCAAGAGACAAAAGAACTTTGTCCCTCTGCTGCTGTCCTTTTAACTGAGGGATAATACCAACGTGGAAGTAAGTCTATGAACTTAGAAGTCTCGAGGATTCAAACTTACACAGTGCAAGCTCTCTTGTGCTTTATTCGAAAAATCAATAAGAAATAAATTATGAAAATTAAAATAAATTTTAGTTTAGTTTTTTTTTGGTGAAACAAAAAAATTAAAAAAGAATTTTAATTTAACAATGTGCAAACAAAAGTGAGGATGAAAGAAAAGTAAGGAGAGATGATAGTCATAATACAAAAAGCTCCGTACACGCAAGTCGTTTAACGAGAAAGCACGAAAGAAGAAAGAGAGAATATAAGAGCCCGACGAAAGAGAGAGAGAGAGAGAGACACTTTTCCACGCAGTTCTCCACTCTCGGTCCGACGCGCTCTTTAGATTATTTCCACCCACCTCCTCCTCCTCCAAGCACTACCTACTACGTGGAATTAAAAATAATCGTTCCCCGGACGAAAAGACATAGTATATCCAACTCGCATTCACTTTCTTTTATTTATTTTTTTTTTTTCATTCGTCGCGTGGCTCATCTTGGTGTACCCCCATAGAAGATGAGAGCAGTAGAAGTACTTCGCGGGTATTTTCACTTTGGATTCTCCTCGTCGTTGTCGTACACGTGTGTTTTATAAAAGTCATACTTTTGTCTCGATCCTTTTTTGTCTTTTGTTCATGAATGTCATATGTATGGGTTTATTCTCTCTCATCTTGCTAACGAAATCACTAGTGGTCGCGTGTATGTTTTTAATTCGTTCGAGACGATTTTTTTTTTTTTTTAAATTCAAGAGAGGGTATAGTATAGTATTTGAGATAAATGATGTCAGATTTTTTTTTCATAAGTATTGTTTAAGAAGAATTTATATTTCTCACAGAAACTATGTATTTCTGCATTTGATCTTAATCAAGCTTTTAAATGAGCTTGCATACTGTGTAAGAAATAACAATGAAAAAATTATGCAATAATTGCATCAGCTTTGAATATCAACCACCACAATCAAATATTTACTTCAAAAACATATAGAGTTTTTAAAAAAAATGAACAAACAATCGTATCAGAAAAAAAAATTATATGAGTATTTCCGATCGCGTAAAGAGTTGCAAAGGAAACAAGTAATTACGCAAGCTGCATTTATCCACACCTGGACTCGCTTTCAAGCTACTCGATATTTTCCAATCTAGAAAATTGTATTCATCTTAGACTTGCAGCAAATTAAAGCCCAGAAACGTACGATTTCAATACAGATAGAAGCTACAAAAATAAAAAAAAATAAAAAATAAAAAAAACGAACGAGACGAGTGAATTTGATATTAGCTAACCAAAGGGTAAGTCGCAAGCTCGCGTCTTCTTCTCAGCAATCCCCAGAAGAGTATAGGCAAGTTAGAGAGACACAAGTCTGTCTCTAGTAAAAAAAGGAAAAGAAGGACGAGACGAAGAGTAAGGGCAGTCGCATTTCTTCAGGCTCGAGAGGTTGGAATGAGAGAATATCTGCTAGCTTATACTTTCTTTCTTCCTCTTATGCGTTTACATCTACAGCTAGCGAGGAGCGAAAATACTTCATTAGGATGAAAGCTCTATGCGAGTGTTCTCTGTCTGTCTCTCTCTCTCTCTCTCTCTCTCTTTCTCTCTCTGATACTTTATTCCCTTCTTTCTTTGGTATATAGGAGCATAGAGAGAGCCCTCCTTTATCTCCGCCCACTCGCGTACTCGCTCTCTTCAACCCCTTTCCTCCTCGCGTTGTGTCGTGCATGCTCCTCTCTCTTTCTCTTTCCACCCACCTCCCTTGCTTGCTTTCTCCGTGCGCACTCGCTTCCTTTTGTCGTCATCGTCGTCGTCGTCGTTGTTGTCGTCGTAGCGTATACGCCCTCACCCGCACTACTTGCCCCTTTCACGCTGCGATACATACACACGCAAGCTCACTCGCTCGATCTCTCAGCTCTGTCTTTCCTTTCTCTATTGTGGATGCCTCTTTCTCCTCCTCCTCTTTCTTCTTTTTATCCCCTTCTACTTCTCCACCTACCCTCGCCCCTCTTTTGTTCTCCGCTCTCGCGATGTTTTTCACGTGACTCGGCGTGACTCGCGAGCTTTTGTATGAACGAGACGCGCGTGCGGTCGCGCGACAAACGATAGCTCTCTCACTTGCGCCTATCCAACCCCCTTCCCCCTTTTTCTTTTTTTTCGTCCAATGGGTGCGCGAGTACTGTTTTCGCGATTATTCGCCTTCCTATCTACCCTTTGTTTCTTTCTTTCTTTTTCTTTTCTTTTTTTTATATGGAGAGGGACTGACAGACGTTGTTTTTTCGGGATATGTGAGATAATGTTTTAGAAATGCTTTCCCGAGTGGTTTGCTGAGAATAAGGCTAAGCATGAAAGTGAAGAGCTTACTCAAGTAAACTTTATGCTTTAAGACTACCCTCTTAGTTTTTGTTACTTCAATTTTAATTTATATTTATTTTCTGAAAAGTTAATGAAAATCAATGAAAATACCAGGTATAGACCAATTGACTTGAAAATAATAAAACAATTTTAAAATTCATTGTAGGTCATAAATTTTATTTCTAAAATCGTCATTAACTGTACAGTGACTTTACAAATATGAAAACTTTGTGAAAATTCATATAACAATAAAGGATACTAAAGGTAACCTCAATAAAAATAAAAATAAAAAAAAAAGAATAATAAATGAAAATCTCATCCTCACCCTTAGTGCAATAAAACCATCAAACATAAGTCAGGCCTTCTTCAAAAATTTAGTGTATACCCTCCCACATCTTCCAATATCTCACACACACATATACAGATAATTCCCACAGTCACTCATAATTTGAAATTGACTCGCTTTTTTGAGACCCAGGAGTCTGTTTTGGGGGTTCTATGATTTTGATTTTCAAAGAGCTACACCATCAGACTCCTCGCTTTTTTGAGGAGTCTGTTTTGGGGGTTCTATGATTTTGATTTTCAAAGAGCTACACCATCAGACTCCTCGCTTTTTTAAGGAGTCTGTTTTAATGGTTCTGTGTAATAATTTTTTGTATTTTATGTTTTCTGTTCTCTGTTTTTTTCTTTATTCTGGGTGCGTATATTTTTATTAATTTTTATATTTGTTTCTGTTTCTAGGTGAGTTTTATTTTTGGTATCATCTTCGACTGTGCGTGAGTTAAGTTTTCTATTTTTTAAATTATATATTTATCGTAAGATATACAATTTTTTAACAAAAATGACAATATAAAAAAAAAATAATAATTTTATAGGATATAAATCCCCGCAAAACACCTTACTCACCACATTTACTTATATCTACACACTACGCCTTACTTCAATTACATATCAGACAAGTTTTCCCCTAATCCAATTCGCGCATTCCCCCCTTCTTAACATCAAACTCTCATCCCCCCTTTCTCTATCAATGCAATATCATTCAATGAACTATCGAGGGATGAAAACAATGCAGCAGCAGTTGTAGTCGTAGTAGTAGTCAGAATAGGAGGGAGTATAAAGCAAAAACGTATTTGTGCGGGAGGAGTTTCAGAGGAGGCAAACAGGCATTGGCAACCGATCGATGAGCTACTGCTGCTATACGAATACGCGCATGCTGCTGCTATGCTGGAAAATAAACTCAGTCGTGAGAGAGAGAGAGGGCGGAGAAAAGATGTATAAGAGTATGTGTGTATTGGAGGAAGGGAGTCGAAGTTATAATGGCGGACTACACGATGCATGTACATCTCTTTCTTTCTCTATCTACTCCTTATTCTCTTGTCTTCGTTGCGCCTGGCGTCTTACGCATCGCTAATCGTTATATGCGCGTCTTGCTTGCTACGAAGGATGTGGTAGAAGATAGAGGATGAAAACAAGAGGGGTGAGGTATAAGAGAGGGCTGGTACTGCTGACGGGCTGCTTGACTTTTTTATGAGGGTAATTTTTTCGTGCGGCTATGGTGGTTATTTATCTTTTTGCATTATTTAACAGCTGTAAGTACAATTTTTTTCAAGGATAATAAAAGTTAAGGCAGAGACGAATGTGGTGAACATTACTTTGCAGAAAAAATTATTGTATGTATAGGTACAACTTTGTATATTAACAAGAAAAAAAAATATAATCGAATTTTTATCATTTTTAATATACGTACAATTATATTTTGAATAAGTAAGGGAAAAAAATTGTTTTTTTCGATTCTTACAAAGTATATATACATATACTATATAACATTTTCCCTTTCTCGTTATTAATTAAGACGTACACCATCAGCAGCGTGCGAAATTGTCGACTCAACCATTTCTACAAAACAAACGAGATAAAAGCTCGAGAGATGGAGTGAGATAGGATTAAAAGGCGGTTCTAACGCTCTTCAGTATACTTAACAATAGTAGTAGTAGAAGAAACGTTACGTAATAGCACGTGGGCGTAAAACGAGCGATTTGCACGGACGAGCCCGAGACTCTCTCTGGTCTGGCTATTGTCTACGACTCCCCTACTACGTAAGAGAATTTAAATCTCGGTAGCTCTGATGCTTGGAGATGATAATGACGCCCGGATACAGGACTACTGTGCTTGAATTTTTTTTTTTATGATACTTTGTATAAGACTAGATTAGAGATTATAGTTATGAATTGTGCATCGTATTTCGTTATGATAAAAAAATATCAACTGAATTAATATTTATGATCAGACAATTTTAAAGAATATAGAGCTTGCAAGCACAAGTAAATTTTCACATAAAAGAATTAAGAGAATAATTATTTTAAACGTACTATGATAAATAGTAATAGTCAAACAAACATTACGCAGGAAATAGAAACACAGAGGCGCTGGCTTAAGAGCTACATTCGCTCGTTATAAAGCCACCACTCCCTCATTGCCACAGCAGCAGCAGCAAACGGATCGATCGATGAAGCTTCAACGAAGCTTGCTGCTCATCTCCCCTTAGTTCCTAGACACGATCGGGGCGGATTTTCCGATTGGAACACGAGGCGTGTGGCGACATTCTGATTTAGCCTTTTAGAAGCTGGGATTTGATGCTCGAGATTGGTGTGTACTAGGATCGATTAGTTTCTAATCATTAGACTTTAATTTATGGTCAATAATAAACCTAATTTGATACTAAATTTTGGTACTTTATTGCAGATGTTTATGAGGGTTTTTTTTTCATGTGTTTAATTGACATTGCATAATAAGAAATGTTTATTACTATTATTTGAAGAAGTACACTAGCGTGAAAATACCTAGTTTTAAAAATATTTAAAAAGCAGAAGAACCACGATACACAGTCCCAATTACTCATTTTTCTCAAAAGAAATGCACACAAGAGACTTTTAAAATTACAAGAGATCAAAGAAAGGTCGAGAATAAAGAAAGAGGAAAAAAAAAGAAAGAAAGAAAGAAAAAAAATGCAAAGAAGTTTGGCTTGGAGTTTTAGTATTGAAGATAAGCTGCCCCCGGAGGTCCAATTCTTTGTATGCGCTCTTTAGACTGCTTGAGAAAAAGCTCAAAGTCTTGTGTGGGTATATACAGTCAAAGCTGGATATATATGCAAATATGAATATGTCAAGGTACATAGGTATCTTGTTTTCAAGCTTTTATAAAAAGGAGTATGTATATATGTATGTGATAACAATTGAAGAAAAAGTCTAATTTTAATAAAACAAAAAAATTTTTAACTTACCAAGCCTCTTAGAAATTTCACTATTGTGCATCTTAGGATTCTCTTGGGCTATTTTTTTACGTTGCGATCTTGACCAGACCATAAACGCATTCATAGGTCGTTTGATGTGATCAACCTGAACACGTTTACCAGATTGGGCTGCTGCAGCCGCGGCTGCTGCTCCAAGTGGACTGCCAAGACCAACACCACCAACCATTGGTCCGACGGCTGCACCACCAGGTGGTGATGCACCTGACATGCCCTGCATGCCGCGCAACGTCTCTTGGAACGAGCCGTCGCACATGTTGCCGCCGGCTCTGTAATGTAAAAAATAGAGAATTAGTTATTTGCTTTAAGAAATAGAGAATGATATGAATTTATGAAAAAGAAAATTATGTTTCAAATATTATCACGTTATGCTTTATCAATCGTGTGTTACACAACAAAATTTTATTTAAATGATATTTCCTATTCAATTGATACGAAATCGATAACACAAACATAAAATTGAAAGGTTCATAAATACATATATGAAACATACAATATCAAAGAGAATATATATATAACACAGGTGATTTAATCTTATTAAAATCATAAATCATTAGGTACTTCATTATATACACGCCAAGTTATACATCTACAAGCCCTATTCATCATAACATTAATTCGCTTGAATATTATAAATTGCAACAAGCGAAACAAAAATTAACAAGCACTAAGTCATCGATGCAAAACCGCTGCAAATCCGCTGCACTGAAATAAATGCATAAATAACTGTCGGCTTATACGATGTAGCTCGTATAAATATGCGTTAACTATATACTATACACCAGCCTTATAGGGATGAAATGGACCATAATAGCATTGCCGCAGACTCATATTCAACCACCACTTATCCTCCTATACCCTTTATCTAACACGATTCTATTATAGTAATCGTGGTTTAATTAATCCTTGAAAATCATCGCAGCTATTTGCCGAATCTCTTAGAGGATTCTCTAAACCAATGGTCAAGGATTTCAGATACCGTCAGTAGCAGAGCTTGAACCTTTTATCAACCGTTTATATTGTGAAGGCGCTGTCTTGCAGTAACTGGGAAATCCGAGTGCCGATACTTGTCTTATCGTAATGACAATGGAACTACTGAGATTCTAGATCGGACAATACCAGTATCGTAAATTTACTTATTGGTATTAAAGGACGTTATCTCGAACTATATAATATCGACTTTTTTTTAGTTTTTAGTTAATTTTTTTTAGATTTTTATAATTGAATTATAAAAGACCTGCATGAAAAAATCAGTAAATCTCAATAAGAAAATAAAAAGGCAAGCAAGCTTGGACGCGTTAAAAGAGAGACTATAGGAATAGAATTATAAAATAAAACGAAAGAAATGAAGAAAAGGAGTAAGAAAGAGGGAAGCTTTAGTCTCGAGAAGTAGGTACAGTAGAAAGAGAGAGAATCTCAAGCGCCATCGTCAGGGTAGGACACGCGCCGTAATTGCTTATACGCGAGTCGAGCGCACGCGCATCTCTCGCCCTTTTTTAGCCTAGCGAATCTTATCCTTTCCTCGTATCAAAGCCATTAACCGATTCTCTCTCTCTCTCTCTCTCTCTTTCTTTTTCTTCCTCAACCCTTACCCTTAAAAATCCAACGACGTTGACGTTCGTCGCGCTGCTATACATACGTTTTCTCTCTCTCTCTCTCTCTCTTAACCCAACGTGTGCTCCCCCCTTTAAAAAATGTCACTCCCCTGCGACTCTCAAGAGCGCAAGACCCGGTGCTCTCGAACTGACGCAATTATGTGCCCAGCGTGCGCCTCCTGCATTCGTATATATACATATATATACATACATCCTCTCAAGTATTTCGTTAAAATAAACGTGCACCCGCTGAGGTTACTATTGCTGCTGCTGTACACTATACTAAAGAAATAGGGATGAGAAATTGGTATGGGATTATTTTGGCTTGAGAAAGCCGCAGAGAGACTTTTGATGGGCTATGGGGATTTGAGGGTGGGGAAAGAGAGAGTCGCGAGTTAGTGTATTATTGTGACTGAATGCTCTCGCGAGATTTTTTTTTCATCTTTTTATTTTTTTAAGGTTTTAATAAGTATAACAGGATTTTTTCAAGTGTCTTGGTATTACTGCTAAATTTTTTTTTTACTAATTAGTAGACTATGTTTGCAATAAAAAATGTAATTTATCGTTTTATTTTTTAAATAAAAAATCAAATGCAAATAGAACTTACTTTTGATCATTTTCAAAAAAATTTTTAAAAACTTTATCATTGATAATATGTATCCTTGATACACAAATTGAAAAAAGAAAAAAAAAATAGCAAACTGAATTAATTATTACTGAAAGCTGAGCTATACTTTGCAAAACGAGAATTAAAAAAGCATTTACTAAACGAGAAAACGAGAAAGAGAAAGAGAAAAAAAAAGGAAAGAAAAACAACTTTCCTTAGGGAATATACTCGCGTATACGAGACATCGGTCGTCCTCGATACAACGATACTCAAGAGCATTTTCAGAATAAGGGTATAGAAAGCAGGGGTGGGTACAGATCGCGTTTACCCACACACTAAGAGAAAGAGAGAGAGAGAAAATCTACCCCCCCCCTCCCTACCCTCGAGTATCATTCAGCGGCATTAACAGATATACACACGCAGAGTGTATACGAGGAATATGTGTATATGTAAGTATATATAGGGAGAGAGAGACTTATACGGTGGTGGCGCGCCGACGGGTATATATAGATCTGGTAAAAGATGCTGGAAGTAATGGCTGTTGACAAGACGAGGGGTGGATTAGGAAGTGCTAATTGAATGTTTAGCTTCGGATTGCTGGATTTGAAGAGGGGATGGAGGTGGTGGTGGTGGGTTATATTGCAAGCTCAAGCTCTTTTGCTTGTTATAAGTCGACACTAGACCTAAAGTTTGAAAATTTTCTGATATGCGATTAATTAGTAATTTTGTCAATTAGCGCAATTGCTATAAAGTAAGCTTTAATTTAGTTTTACGATATGAATAAGTGTAGTGTGCGTGATTAGATGAAAAGTGTTGATACGCGAATGAGACATACTACGACGATAGAGTCTAGTGTCGCAGTAAATCAAGGCCCGAAATAAGAGCCACACATGCTGTGAGATAGAAAGAGAACATGAATGTGTATATATAAACGGGGGACGTACACGCGCCGTATGGAAGAACGATTTATGGTATATTTGCATTTCTATCCTATATGCGTATGCAAACACACGCGCGCGTTAACTTACTCTCTTGGGGATTGATGCGTGTATGTATATGTATATATATATGTGTGTTATATTAAATGTGATGGAAATTTATTTGGATATTGCAAGGTAATTGGTTGTTTGTTTCTATGGTGTTGTTGTGTTTATTATGTGACTTTGAGATGATGGGTGAGGATAATAAGTTTGTATGATGATTTCTTGAAGAGCTTTAATGTATTTGATAAATTCGATTTTGAGTATTTTTGTTATTAGTTTTATGTAATAATGTCTGGGAATGGATGTTTTGTTAAATGAATAGGTATTGTTATATTTAATTTGAAATTTTATAAGTGTGTGTGTGTATTTATTATGTGATAAGAATGGATTGATAACAGGTTATATAAGTTTTATTTTTTTGAAGAAATTTGGGTTCTATGAAGTATAAATTTAGTTTTAATGTTTTTATTATCATTTTATATCGTGATTTTTGAAAAGAATTTATAAATTATTAATGTCGTAGTACTGAGCTATCAAAGATTTAAACCTGTTTTTTTTTTTAAATGATCAAATAATATATTATCTATGTTTAAAAATTGATAAAATTCAATCTTATTTGCATTTATGGCTATGTTAATGATAATTAAATTTACAATTCTAATAAAACATTTATTTCAATCAATATAGGTATATGCTCAAATAAATTTATCTACAACTACTATTTACAGAACTATTTAAAAGAAAAATTTAATTTAATTCAAATCGACATATGTATATCAAATAATAAAATTTTCTAAACTAATCAACCATAATACCCAAAAGTACAAAGCCACTTAAGTAAAGAGACCTGAACACATAAGTACCGCAAAAAAGTATTTCTTAAACGGTAAAGTTCACTCAACCCGAACTTCAATGACAGACGTTGTTATATATATGTACGTATAGAGACAGAAAAGGTTCGACCCGTCAGTGTTTGCACCAAGAGCTTTCCACACGAGAGAGAGAAGAAGAAGAACGTATTTGCCCTTGGCAAACACACGTTAGTAAAGATCCTCGCAAACGGTTTGGCTCGTAAATTTTTCGATCGAGAGCCTCAAGACGGTTTTACGGGCGATTTCACCTCGCGAATTAGTCAGAACCCCCCCTATATATACCCCCCTCCTCTTCTTTTTCTTTTTCAGCCTTATAACCGGACTGAGTTCGCTCTCTCTCTCTGTTTTTCTATTGCTTATTGAAAGGGGGCACGAAGGGTATCCGTCGTCGCCATCTCTTGACTATTTATTTGTCAAATCATATTTGTTGATCGTAAAAGGTTAACGTGATTGCTGTTATGTTTGTTACTTTTTGTGATTATATTGATAATTAATTTTGAATGATCTTCACTTGAGATTTAATTAGTTAAATATTGACTTGCAATTAAATGATGTAAAATTAAATAGCATTAAAAAATATTGTACGTGTAAATTTTAATTAATGTAAATTTCAAAATTTTTTTTTTTATTTAATCAAAATGAATCGTGAGAAACATTTATTGCAAAATGTTCATCTGATATAGCAAATTATCTCTTGATTAAAATTAATAGCTTTCAAAATTAAATTGAAGGCACATCAAAAAAAGCATGAAATTAAATTTAAATTATAAACTACTTGATTTTCAACTTGTAAATTTTCAAAACTGCCAAGATATAAGAACACGATATAATTTGACAAATAAACATTATATAAATGATGCCAACAAAGTCATTTAAAGATTCATATCGCAATAACTTGATTTATATTAATCAAGACTACATATATAAGCTGAATTTAAGAAAATTTATTTAAAGCTACCCAGCCGCATAAACGTCAAAAATAAAAATATCCTTGCTAATGTCATTTTAATCCCCCGTCGTTTTATATGTATATAAATACACTTTCACGCAAATGTATTCCTCACTTTATAATCAGGGCAAAACCTGGCCTCTGGCACTTTTCCACTCTTTCACCTGCCCTAAAAGCGTCTCTACCTATACATATAATATACATATATACCTTGTGTTGGAATTAAGTTTCATTCGTACGCGTTGCCGTTCAGTTATGTTCTTCTCTCTTTTTTTTATTATTATTTAAATCGACGACGAGTTGGATGCTTTTTCGCGGCACGCGTACGTCTGCTGCTGGTAGTGGTGGTGGTTGTGTGTGCATATCATGCGGTTAAAACTAGTTAGACAACTTGTCGTTTCGTTTGATTTGACTTGCATATTATTATTTTTAAGAGTTAGCTTTATCTATAGATATTTATTTATTTATTTATTTATTTTTCTTTATGACCTTAATTATTTATGTATTTATATTCAAGTACTTAATAGATTATTTTAAAAATATCATCAAAAAATTTAAACAAATACATTTATAATTAATTTTAATTTGATAAGCAAAAAAAATTTTTATTTCAAAAAAAAAAAAAAAATTATATTAGACTCACCTCATAAAGTGGCCGGCGGCCCGTTGATGCAAATCCAGCTCAATCGTGCTGCCGTGTTTGAGACTTTCGTCTCGACACTTTGTATCAAATAAATCCTCCTCTCTTCAAATAATACTCCAAGCTTAACCTCAATCCTATAGTCTTAATCGTCGTCGTTGTCGTTATGGCAAAAAAAACCACACTCAATTTTTCTCCGTAGGTCAGATAAATAACTCCGAAATATTAGCCTCAAGGCAATAAGGGCAATAAAGCCCTATAATCTCGAACAATAACCAAGCAGACGAAATCACAATATCCAAATACTATTGTTGCTGCAACTCCGTTTTGTTCTTGGATTTCACTACACATGATCGTGAGAGCGACGATCAGTCCATGATGCACTCAGCTTTTTTGCACTCATCGCGCACAAGAATCATATAAAAATAATAATAATAATAATTATCGCGACCTCTGGTAGTCGTGTCCAACAAATCCTCAACTATAAACACCACGTGTAATTTTTATTATTATATAATAAAACTATTGTTAACGACAAATGAATAAAAAAATAAAAGAAAATTCGAAACGCTGGACCGCGGAGTAATATTATCAAGAAGCACGGAATAGTATACAGTAGTCAACGTAGTCGTGGCGACTGTGCGCCTCACGAGTAGTTATTCCTGAATGCGGCCCGCTGCGCAGCAGCCGGACGCGCCTGCCGAGAGACCGAGAAAGGTGTGCGCAGAGTATCTCTCTCTCTCTCTCTCTCTTTTTCTCTTTCTCTCTCTCTCTCTTTCTCTGCCCTCTCCTCTTTTCATGCAGTCCGCGTGGAGCAATATAAGCCTAGAGAGCTCTCTCGGCTAACTCCGAGGAGCAGCAGCCTCCCCACCGGGTAATCGCCCCAGTATAGTAAAAGGAGGGGCTACCCAATACCGGCGCCCCAGGGTTGGGGCGGGGCTGGGGTATCGAATTGTGATTCGTCGAGAAGCAAAAGCGGGGTTGCCCAGACCCGGCCAAGGAGAACAGCTAGCAAACTCTTGCACACTAACACTCTGCTCTAGGGAGAGAGAAAGAGAGAGATGCGTATACGTGTGCGTGAGAGATGCTGCTGCTGCTGGCTGTTACTACTTGGCGTATTGTATAGGTACTTCATATATATAGGTAGGCTCTCGCGCGCGTTTGAGGTGAACGAGGTAAAAGGTATATATAATATATAGAAGTTAGGGAATGGGTGTGAGAATGGTTTCGGTAAATAAGGGTAAATTTAATTGTAGTTAAGATTGCATTGTAAACCCCCGCGGGAGTATATAGGCGAAATGAATACATCGAATATGAACAACGCAAGCGAGCGAGCGCACGCGAGAGTACAACGCGTTAAAAATGAAACCCTGTGTAGTTGGCTGATGGTGCTACCTCCTACATTACCACTGACTTTATCGCTATGCACCCATCGCATTACCTTGAGTTATGTAATATGTAGAAATGTAATTATAAACATATAGTCATGGCATTTTAAGTATACTCATTTTTCCAAACTGAGAATTAATTTTCATTTTTAAATTAGTTGTAAACTATACTTTGGATGACGCTTATATACTCAGACAGAAAATGTATCTTATTTTTAGATATAATTCAGAAAAAGCGTCCTGGCTTTACTTTCTTAAATATATCTTGTACAAGCAGTCATCAACTTACAGAGCGTGCATATGGATATTATTGACTTAAATTTTCAACAAAATATAAAATAAAATTGACAGTTATCTTATATAATTAAAGTTCTTGTTCGTAAGTTTTTTTTTTAAGCAATTAAAAAAATTGTTTTCTTGCAACAATGAATGCCGATTCTAAGGATCCGTTGGTGAAATATTCCTTCACCATGTTAGAAAAGGTAATCATCTCGTCAATTTTATCAGCGATCATTGAGAAAGACTACACTAAATTAGAAAAACTGTTGGAGCTGGAAAAAAAGCAGCCAAATCGTAAGACGATTCCAAGCTTTACTCCACTACATTTTGCTGCAGAAATTTGGGAACATGAAACTGCTGAGATTTTAATTCAGCATGGTGCTGATGCTAATGCTCGATACATTAGTCTACTCCCTACAGATGTAAGTAGTACCCAATTGCATTTTTTATAAATTTATAACTTTTTCTTGATCTCTAAGATTATTTTTTTTTTTATTTCGTATATTGTAAAATATCCCTAAATCTTGGCAATGTATTTCTTATAAGATATAAAATACTAAAATTAAAATAAATTCATGGATTTTTTTTTTTTTTTAACGCAGCTAATCCCACCCGATGTTGAACAAAACAATACACCAGATCTTAATGTAATGACACCTATATTTATAGACATGAAGTATTATGTGTACAACGTGATAGTAATTGTATTACGCGCAGAAGCTCGTAATAACATCCTTAGCCAAAAAGGTAAAAGTAGATTCCTATGGCTAAGTTATGTATATCAGGAGTTGTTCAAGCTGATACTCCCTCAGGTCGAAGGATTAAACGATCTAAGCGAATCAAACTCTAATTTAATGCAAAGAGTTATAATACACTTTTTAGATTCTCAGCTCCAACGACTTCTTCAACACGATGCTAATTCAAATTTCAAATATTTCAACGGCGAGGCTCCATTAATCATAGCTGCGATTATGGAAAATCTAGCTGCCTCAAATATGCTGTTTTATTTTGGTCGCGAACTCGAGACCATCAATGAAACAGAGCACACGGCTTTAGATACCATTGCCGAAACGATAAGAAGATCCATGTTTAGATCCATATCTGACCAAGATAGACCTATGATATTTAAGGATATAAAAATATCGACCAAGATATGTAATGCTTTACTGTGTCTTGGAGTGAATCCCAACGCTTGCGATGACAATGGCTGGACGGTGTTTGAGCGCGCTGTAGGGGTATATTCTAGAGAAATTGACTTATATCGTCTTGACGAGGATTTGATTGAGTGGCTTTTAATGCATGGCGTGGAATGGAAGAATGCGAGGATCAAATTTTTAGAAAAAAAACAGTGGATTAAGGCAAAGGCATGTATTGCTGAGTATTATGTAAAGAGACAACTTGCTGGTTTGAAGTTTCAAATCGACGATTTATATGAATGGAAGGATTTATTAAAAAAAGATTTTAAAGAGCAATGCATTGCTGAGCTTGAGAAAATGAAGACATTGCTTTTGTTTGAAAATATGACAATGTATAGATTCTTACGATGCTCTTCTAAACGATCATTAGCATCTATGTCAAGTCGAAAAGAAGTTAAGCAGATAGATAAGCAGGCTTTGTTCACAATCGAATTTCCGATTTATAAAAATTTACTTGAGTACAATTTTATAGAAGGAAAAATGTATGAGCCTATTTATAAATGTGCTTGTGATTATTTAAATAATTTATGTAATTATCGTTTGCCGGATATTGTGCTTGATAAAATTATTGATTATATTAATATAAATGATATCGATAATTTAAAAAAGGCACAAAACATAAATAACAAGTAATTATCAAAAAAAAACACAGTATAAACAAATATGAAATAAAGAATAAGAGTAAGATCCTGATGAAAATTTACATAAATGCCCTTAAAAAATTTTTTTCTTTTCATTAATAAATTTCACACAAATTTTCAATAAACAATCATAATCAAAAAAACTCGACAATCATAATTATACTTTTAAATTTACACCACATAACCAACAAAAAAAAAAACATTTAATCTTTCAAACAAAAAAAAACCCAAAAGCCTCCCTTCTCCCTCTTCTGCAAAAAAAAGTCGTCCTAGCGCAAGTATCAGCCCGCGGGAGGTCATTAAGTAGTGCTACAGGGACGCTTTAAAAACGCATCAACAACCATAATCCTCAGCATATCGTTCCTTCTTAAAATAAAAAAAAGAGAGAAAGATAGGTATATATAAAGGTGGTACATGGCACACACACGCGCCCTCGCTTGAGCTCCTCATTGCTGTACGTCCGGATTCGATTTAGTCGCGCGAGCGAGTTTTCAACGATACATACACATAACAGGGATCCTATACATGTATACGTATTGCAAACTTGGCGCCCGTTTCAAACAGTAAGGGAGGGTGGCTTTCTCTCCCCATCGTCATACTCGTCGTCGTCGTTGATGGGACGGGGTGGGACCCCGCAGCACCCCGAAACAAAAACATATTGTCAGAATTTAATTGTGGAGAGAGTGAGAGAAAGATTGAAACTCCATGGGCCCCAGAGGGGGAGGGAGGGGAGGGGGACATTAGATATTCATAACGTTACAAGCTTCCAAAACGATGAGACTGACACAACAAATGCTACTGGCGCTTTAATATAACAACTAAAGTAGGGGGATGAAGAAGATTGGGGTAGTAGTAGTGGTGGTGGTGGTGGTATATATGAAACTGGGAGACAGATGCGTTTGGGAGATAAGTTTACTATATACTATGGCACCTAACGTGGTAAGAGAGAAGAGTATGTGCGTGTGTGTGTGTGTGAGTGTTGGTTCTTATATGGCTTTTAATCGTTAACGCGCTCGAGCGTTTTACTTGTCCAAGCTAATTTATTTATTGACTCTCTTTTGTAGGGCTTACTTTTTTTTTCTTCTTTTTTTTTATTGTGTTTTATTAATTTGGAGATTGAGATGGACGTGTGATGAATGTGAATTGATCATATAAAGCATTTTTTTTTTTTTTTGTTTTGGAATAAATTTTATTGATAAACAATTGTGAAAATAAAAAATATTTTAATTCAGAAATATATTTTCTACTAAACTAAGAAAACTATATATTACTATTCGTGTGAAAAGAGCTAGTCTCCCACATTATAGACCAAATCTCGTCTGAAAGGCTCACAAAACGATCATGCAAATTAGTGGGTTCGTAGTAGAACTTGCATAATACCATAGCTCTCGACCAAGCATCTCCGACAATATATAAAAGGCTATTTAATCGAGAGTCCAAGGCCAAATGCAATATACAACTACTACTACTATTTACGCATTTCAACATCTTCATTTTCTCTCAAGTTTCAATTCGACAAAGTGCCACCCTGTTTTGTCCCTTACTTCTTTGCTGCTTCAAAATTTCGTCAAACCAACAATGAATGCATCCTCACGTCCATCAGACACACAAATTTCTTTTTCGCGTCTTATCTTTCAATAAACTCTTTTTAAGATCTTTCTTCTCCCACGTACAATTTCAATTTTAATTTTATTTCGTCTTCCTCAGAATCACGTATAGGAATACATTGGTATGATTAGTATCGCTATTCGAATAATAATCAAAACAAAAACTATATATTTTTTTTTTATATCGAAAGAATTGATAATTGCATCTAGATCCTAGATACACGTGTCTATATGCAATATATTCGCAAAAAAAAAATTCGTCAAAACCATACATGAACAAATATGTATATGCATCTCAAACAAAGTTATATGTTCTCTTTCTCTCTCTACTAAAAGCGACGCAACGCGCATAAACAAACGCAATACCACACACAAACACAGACACACATACACAAAACTCTCTAATCAAACGGGTATAACGGCTCTCGCGTTTCTTTACCCTTCTGAGAGAGGAAGAGGGAGGGGGGTAGGTATATATATGCGCCGACTGTCCATAAGCGAAACAATACCGTCAGATAAATCTTGCCAGCCGTTGATTCGCTCTTTGTTCTCTCGATTTCCCACTATGCCATTTCTATATCACTCCCTGGGTTTCTCTTCTTTTTTCATTACACATATATGTACTCGAGGGGGTATAAAATACGTATGCAACGTTTGTTTGCTTGCTTGCATAACAAGTGATTGCCGTGTGATCATCGAATTTGGTGAGTCATCGAGAATATGATGTATGGTATGTTTTAGATTTTCAAAATTATTAAAAGAGAGATACTTTGATAATTACTTTTTTTGGTGTAGTTTAATTTGTTGTTGTTTCAATTCTCAATATTATTACTTTCACATCCCAATAACATTATAATCAGTAATACTCTACCCACACAAGTAGTGCATATCAAAAATACATCACACAATAAAAGCTCATTTTCCCAAACGCAAAATCGTCTGATTAAATGAATCCGACTATTCATGTTCGATTCAAAATTTTATTCTTCCTCACATCATTCCCCCTTTTTTTTCTCGTCGAGTGAGTTTGGCATATCGCATCATCGGGCGTTAGAGACACGTGCAGTTTCTACATCACACTATAACTCCATGTAGTAGCTTCCAATTCCAACCCAACGCTTTTATTTTAATACTACACAGGGTATAGTGATAGTTATTGCTAGCGTTGTCTCCTATACTGTTCACCCACGTGTATATACCTGGATGGTACACGTGCTTGTATAGACATATACCTTAAGAATATTTTTTGAGGGATGGGATGAAGTTAGTATAGACCTATAGTAGGGATGTATGGATATAGATCCTTAAGTTTTTCTACCGAGAGAAAAGGTAAATGGCATTACGAAGTTGATTGTAGCTTGTGGGGCCGTTGAAATTTATGGCGTGCGACAAGGAAAAAGTTTATAGGGATATATATATATAGGTCCTCTGGTATCCATCAGGTTAGAAAATGACTTTGAAAAGGACACACGACACTATATGTATATAGACGCTATGGATTTTGTCAAAAGTTGATTGTTTTTGGATATAAACAACATGGGTGTAACGAAGGTAAACACTGGGGTTGAGCAAATGAAAAAAAGTCAGAGGATTATATTATATGCTCTCTCTCTCTAATACTTGCTGCGTTGTAAATTATAATTTATGACTTATACTGACTTTAGCGTCGTTTTTGTCATAAAAGTCTTCGATGAATGTCGAAAGTTAATTCCGTTGACTTATTTTTATGATTTTTAGATGTTTAGAGTATTAGAAAATAATATTTTTCAGTTAATACAGATGTGTGTGTGTACGTGAGAATTTGAACTGTAAATTTTTGTCTGATTTGCAGTATTTGGATGTAATTAACGAAACAAGGAATTGCTTTGCAGTCTGGCAGGTGCGTTTCGTTTAATGAAACCTTGATAATTATTTGAATGTTAAACATTTTTAATGTTTCACAATTTTATTTTTAATTTACATTTTATTATTTAATTACAATACAAAAAAAAGTATAGATACATATCACTTTATTAAAAAATTAAAGTATAACTGCTTTTTAAATGTTTCTTTTTGTATGATAAGTTTTTTCAAATTAAACTATACATTTATACACATCGAATAAATTACAGATAGTATATTGTAAAAAATGCACCGTAATTTCAGTGTATTAAAATTGCATTTATTTTAAAACTGAAAATTCTTAAAAAAATATTAAGACATATTTTTTACTCTTCATTCAAAAGAACATTATCTCGTACTTATTACTTATTCTTACAATCCAACAATAATTGCAGCAAACTTTAAAACATCGTATAACTTATATTAAAAAAACATTCTGACTTTTTCAATTGATAAGACCGCTATATATACCATATATCCACATAACAATTAGTCAGTACCCATATGTGCCCATATCCTCATTTTTACTTTTATAAATTACAGTACACTTGCAAACAGTTGACCAAATTCAAGTACAACAAAAAAAAAAAAAAAAAAACATGCAAGTCTTCAAAGTAGCAAAAAAGAACCAGCGCGAGGTCAAGAGGTGTCCAAGAGTAGATAGAGAGGGCAGCTCTCAATTTTCGTCGTTCCCCAAGATCTACATACACGCAAAGCTCAAACAAGAACGAGAGAGAGAGAGAGAGAGAGAGAGAGAGAGAGAGAGAGAGAGAATGAGAAGCAGCGCGGCCGCACACATACACACACAGGGGCGCGTGACAATACGTAGCAGCAAGACTATGTATATATAACAATAGGTCTCCAAAGAGAAGAGAGACAGGTACGTCCGTTTGTATTATATATACTGGGGGGCGCGTGCGCGAGCGGACGTTTCGCGGAGTATAGTATAGGGTACGTACATCGTCGTGTCGTTGTCATCCACATCGTGCAGCAGCAGCAGCAGTAGTTCTCTTGGGTTATTGTGTGCCCAGCCCTGGACACCTGCCCTTAACGCGCAAACGCGAACACAATGCGGCTACTACTCTACTACTATAGATATATGTCCTGTGGAGCTATATATACTCTCCTCTCTGGCCATCTCCGCTTTCGCGGTGGTACTTATATAATACCGTTTGCTTGCTTCTCTCTCTCTCTCTCTCACTCTCTATGATTGTCTTGGTGAATATACCAGTTTTGTTAGGTTTGATGCGACTGACGAGGGAACGAATTAGGGATGCGCTGGGAAAATGATTTTCGATTCTCTTGGTTGATGTATGTGTGTGCTTTGAGTCAATGATCATGTAGTGTATTTGATTACTTGTAGGGTAAAGGTCAAATTGGGAAAGTGAAGAAAAAAAAAATATGTGTAAGGTATGAAATGGCATGCTTACGCTTGTAAATTTTAATTGTACCCTAAAAGAGATAGAAAGTCTGCTATTTTTTTCTTTCTCTTTTCAGTTTTCCTTCCGCTGGTTATAACAACGAACGGTCCAGTGCTAATAAACCACCGGATTTTTCAAGGCGTAGGGTTATAGAGGGTATATATATAATACCAAAGACTCTAGCCAGGATAATATAAGCTCGTTTAACGGAGAAAATCCTGTTTGTTCAAGGATACGGGATGAGACCGGCTATTTCAGGAATAAGAAAAAAGGGGTTTTTCGTCAATCTCTCTTTTTTTTTTTGACCCCCTGCTCGACTTTTTTTTCTTTTTTTTTTTTGTTTAGTGTATTGTCTTGAAGAAGCTTGTTTGGAGTCGTTCGTTTGTGAAATTTATTTTTACGATCGCAAGAACAAACGTGAGAACAATAAGGGATTACATGAAAATTTGTGCTACTAAAGATGCTTATAGTAGTTACTTTTCATTACGTTCTAGGAAGTTTGTTAAAATTGAGAAGAAAGATTTTGTAAAAGAATAGCTATACTTTTCAAATAATATCGATAGTAAAATATTGCAAAATGATTTAACCATTTTTAATATTCATTACATTCAATCGATATTAAAAAAAAAAAGTAATAAGAAAAAAAGGAACATTATACAACATTGGTCAAATAACTCTGGAAACTGAAAAAAAAAACATCCTTAAGCAAACAAAACCACTAGTAGCAAGAATAGTACATTTTTGACCTGGTGCGGGAGGTGTATTGTGCCTCACCCGGAGGTTGTTCGGCCGAGCGAAGCGAGGCAGAACATCGGGTGAGGCACAAA